>JAYEAL010000083.1:0-45312 GCA_036419045.1 Scirpophaga incertulas
AAACAACTTTTTGAGTCTGATAATATGACTGAAAAAGTACTGAAAATTAAAAATTGGCGCGTTTGCTTTTTTTTGACGGCTTTGTGCGCGAAAGTCTAAGGTACCGACGCTTATACAGCCAAAACAGCAAATTATATAATTTTTACAAAATAAATATATTCTTTTAATATTTATGTATGACTTCTAATTAATAGCTGTAATTTTAAAAAAGGTTTTTATAATTGTATATCTTTAAACAGAGTGTTTCTAAACGCCAAACTTATTTAATTTACAAAAATGTTTCAGCATTTTGCATATAAATTCTCTTTGGTTCCTATTTTTTTTTCTTATAAATAAAAGCGCGACTTTTCTTTACGAAACTATTAACTTTTGATTACCAAACTGTGCGATAATCGAATATGAAATTCGAAAGATATTATAAGTTGGTAATATGATACATTGTGAAACTAAAATTGGTGTAGTTACATACCAATTACGAGCAATGGTGTTGAAAAATATATTTATCTCCGGGTATTTAACTATCACAAATTTGCGTTTGGATAGTTTAATATCTAATCAAGAATGTTGATATAATATTCTAAAGTATTACACAGAGTTGATATTCATATTTTAGTTAACTTACATCGAGAAGATTTTGTATTCGTTTAATAGAAACCCAAGCTTCGGTAATACCATTGAGCACCCAAGGGAACGAGTTTAATGGGGCTATCAGCATGTTTATTAAAGCTATTGTTGTAAATACCTGCAACAAAAACGTTGTGTATTTATTGAATAGTTATTTTTTGTAAATATATATACATGTGAAGAATCATTAGGTATTAGAGGCACTCAACTGAAATTGTTCAAAAGTTACTTAAACGGTCGTACTCAATGTGTGAAAATTGATATTAATAATTTTTTGGTATTCCTCAAGGAAGTATTTTAGGCCCGACCCTATTTTTCATTTATGTGAATGACCTCTGTTCTTTAAATATATGTTTTGGAAAAATCATATCATACACTGATGACACTGTTTCACTTTTCTCTGCAAACTCAGAGATGAATGTATTTAAGCATGCGCAGCAAGGTTTCAATATTGTAAATAATTGGCTTCATCACCATTTACCAGCCTTGAATGTTGATAAAACTAAATACATAAAATTTTGTTTCCGTAAACCAAGTCCAATTACTCCGGCTCTTTATGCTCACTATTGCAAGAAAGAAAGCGAAAAGTGTATTTGTCCATTAATTAATAACACTGATAAACCAAAATATTACGGCATTATCATTGATGACCGACTTTCATTTAAGTACCATATTGATGTTTTATGTAATCGAATTCGCAAATTAATATTTGTTTTTAAGAAACTTCGGTGTATAGCAAATTTTAAACTAGTTAGATTTACCTTTGACTGTGTCAATCAATAATTACCTACTGTATTACCTCATGGGGTGGGACCTCAAAAACATCCATTCTAATGGTTGAGACAAAGGGCCGTGTTAAAAGTGTCTATGTTTCGTTCTTTTCCCTTTCCCACGCACCTCCTATATAAGGATTGTAAAGTCTTAACTGTAAGACAATTATTTATAATGAATACAGACCTTAAACAGCACTGAACACTTCCTTTTAGCACCGAATATACTAACACAAGACGAAGGGATATTGTTTGTGCTCAAAATATAGGAATTAAGCATACTTTCTTGGCCAGATTTTATGTATTTCTGGGACTTTTTCTATATAATAGATTAAACGCCAAGCTTTAATTGTACCTATCATAAAGCTAAAATACTTCTTCAATAAGCACTTCAAGTTATGTCGTATACACTATTACGATACAGAGATACAGGTTAATCCTAGTTCAAGTATGTTCATAGTGTTATACTATGAACATACTTGAACTATTATGTATACTTATATGTATACATATAAGTTCTTCTTCTTCTTCATGTGCCATCTCCATTCCGAAGGTCGGCGACCATATGTCTGTAGCTCGTTCTATTACATGCCATGCGGATAATATCTTCTGTGCTACCAGCATTAAACCAATCCCTCAAATTCTTAGCCCAAGATGTTCTTCTTCTGCCACGACCTCGTTTCCCTTCAATCTTGCCTTCAATGATTAATCTTAACAATTTATATTTATCATTTCTATATATATGCCCAAAATATTGTCCTTTTCTCTTTTTAATGGTTACTACAATTTCGAGGTTTTTATTCATTAATTTTAATACACTTTCAATACTTATTTTGTCCCTCCATTTAATTTTAAGCATCCTGCGATAGATCCACATTTCAAAAGCTGTCAGTTTGTCAGTCAATTTTTGCTTTAAGGTCCAGCTTTCAGAACCGTACATCAGTATCGGTAGGATGTAGCATTTCACCAGTCGCCACCTCAATCCTAAGTTAATTTTCCTATTAGTGAACAGTTTCTTCATACTGTTAAAGTTGCTTCGGGCTATTTCTATTCTGGTCTTAATCTCCTGTTCCGGTTCCCATGTCTCGTTAAACCAGCAACCAAGATACTTATACTTTTTTACTCTTTCTACAATATTAAGTCCCAATTTTAAAGGTGCACTGGGTGTACAATTTTTGCTAACAATCAAAAATTTTGTCTTGTTGCAGTTTATTTTAATTCCAAATTCCAAAAGTGTATTACTTAATTTATCTAACATATAAGTATAACATATAAGTTAAGCTAAAAAATATTGAATATAGTTATTAAATAAATTATTATTGTAGCTTAAATCACGCGTCTTTATAAGACAAGGTCCTTTATAGGGCGTACGCGGGGATACAGATCGAACGCGTAGAGGCCATTTAAGCGAAATTTAATGAAAGCGTGCGTTGAGTGTACCAACTGGGTCTAATCACTATCTGCACCATGAAAAATGCAGCTAAAGACTATACCCAATTTGATGCACAGAAACTATTGTCATTAGTGGTCAAAACGTTTGTGGTCTATTGCATTTCGATTTACGTGGTAATAAAAACTGGGCTATGGAAGAGACTCCGGTCACCTGCCTTCTCAAAAGCCTTTTTGTAAAAGACACACACGTACCTAGTTGCAAAAGATATTTATTATCTAACATATAAAACATAAGAAAATCTATAAAAATATGCACGATAAATTAAAGACATCAAAAAGGAAGAATAATTCTAATATATATATATAATATATATATATATATATATATATAAAATGACCGGTAGTCCGTGGCTGTAAGTAACATTGCCCTCCAGACAAATTATTATCTAGACAGCCACTAACCAACGATACCAACATTCTCGATGCGAGTTTTAATGTCCCAGTTTTTGTTCGTACGTCGTGGTGAACGCGCCTGATTCGCTCTACAATACTATTCTCGATCTTTCTATTGATATCTTAATCCTTATCTTCAGCCAAAACTTGGAGTATAGCCAGTGGTAGATCCAAACGTAGGTTTTCTGCGATAGTGCTTTTGTAGGCACCCTGAGAGAATACGGGCAAGTGGTCGTTGATATCCAGCACTTTGTTGTGTACCGGTACACTAGTAGACCTTCTTGGCTGCGAGGCGGCGGATCCATGGCGATGGCTTGAAGCCACACATCTGGGGCTGCTTCTCGGTCAATATCAGAAGCCACTGAAACCACTCCGCATGGCTGTCTAAGTAGTAGATCTTGACATAGACGAGGTAGATGTCGGAGTGATGGACGTGCATAACTGACGTGACGTGCAAATAATAACATATGTGCTGTAAATTTATAAAAAGTAGAAACAAGAAAGGAAGACATAGTGGCGCGTTCAGCGACTGCGAAGGCTCCTTCGATGTCCAATCAAACCGTCAGCAACGTTAACTCACTATTTTTTCTGTGGTATCACCGGGTTCAAACTTTGCACACGCAAACCGGTTTTGCCAGAGGCGGGTGAATTAAGCGGTTAGCGATATGCGAATTTAACGAATTAATAAATTAAGACGACGTTATCGCGGCGCCGTAATCATCACCATCTTGTTATCACTTTTCATCGCGGCACTGTCGTCACCGTCTCAGGTTCGGGGATAGGTCAAGGATAGAGTAGGTATATTACTTATATAGATTGCCAATGCGCTGTCACATCCGAGAACTTGAAAATGAACCACAACTCACACGTGAAAGCATTTCAATTTGACTTTTACTTAACTACTTAAGTAACTTTAATTTATTATAAATTCAATTTAACCATTCAATGAAATTATGCGGCTTATTGTCGTTGTTCATACGCTTGTTATTCATACAAGGTCTTTTTCATTTTAGGCAGATGTTGTCGCAAAGATTTGCTGCATTACTTATTAAGTTAGTCCACGAAATTTGTCTATGAAAACGAAATTAATGATGATTCGAAAGTAAAATAGAGTAAAGTCGCAAGCATAATTTCGTTTTATATTCGTTCGTTAACGAATGATCCGTTCGAACAAGTATCATAATGTATTATTAAATTTCAAATATTATTTGAAAATATACGTTAACACTTACAGTAGCAGCGTTCAAAAATTGTCTTCTTAATGCATGTGTTCCCAGAGTTAAGGCTGCTACCAAAACAGGAGTGGTGGCCCACAGCACAACACAGATAGCATCTAAGTATTTACGGCCGCGTAGATAATGTAACTCTTTTGTTCGAAAATCTGAAAAACGTCACAACTAAATGTAACTAACTAATCTTTTGTAATTTATACTTGTGATGTACAGAGTATTGTCTTAATGCAAAAATCTTACACTTAAACCGTAATGGTATATACACATGAAAAGTATGATGCATACGGCTACTAATTTCATTCGTCACATTTTACAGCCCATTTTAACTACACTAGAGTAGGAATATTTGATTAATATATTTTTCTACATGACGCAAGAGACCGGTGCCAAGTTTAGTATAACCCTCAACCTGCAGTGTCGACAAGATGTCATGAAGCATAATTCTTTAGATACGACTGACTCGTGTCATAAATCTTTAAATGAAAGGATTTTACTATAATTACGGTGTAACGGTATATAAGTATTCGATAAAATAACATCAGAATACCAGTACAGAGTCAACAATATCCGAATTTTTCTTATGTGCCTAAAAGCGACCGATATTCTGAAATCCGAACCAATTCAATCACCGCCGGTTTTAGGTTACCTGACACATCATTCGGTAAAACCCTTCGAGGGCAACACTAAAGCTCTTTGACTTGCTATCTAGGCTCTGCAATTATACGGAATCTCCGAGGTAATCTGCAATAAATAACTAGCTTTTTGAATGATTGGCGAATTAGTGTTATTGGCGGCTATTGCTCTAAAATCATATCCATAAACACTATAATTTAAGGCATTATAAGACCAGTGTCTTCCTGCCCAATTCGTTTTGCACATCAATTACATCTTATTTTTTGAGGTTTTTGTGGCCTTGTGCGATATACCAACTACGTTGCTCTTCGTAACGTCTTTTATATTTTTAACAGACATTTGTGTTTTTGTCAAAATTCGGGGATTCTTGAATCGGATACAAAAAGCTAAGTCAAGTTCAAATCCATGAACATATGCGTATACAAACATGCCTTTGTATCTTAATACATTTAAATACATGTAATTATATATTTTCTTTATTATATTAAAATATTTAAAGTTTTTTGCCTGTTCTTCTCGAGAAAGCTCTCCCAATTTCCAAACAGATGTAGAGTCATTTTATATAATATAACAATAAAATAAAAGTAGTAACTTTAAGTTCTTTATAGAGCTTTAATGTTATATTTGTTTGGCGTCAAGAAGGGCCTATAAAGGCCTATGTTAAATATTAATAATTTTGATTTTGACTTCATTAGAGATTGTTGAAGAGTTTGTTTAACTGACACATATTGCAACTTGGTAAATTCAACTTCTAAAAACCGGCCAAGTGCAAGTCGGACTCGAGCAGGTAGGGTTCTGTACCACTTGTTTATTATATTTGAGTTGATAGAATGAAAGGTAAAATGCGGTTTGCGATTTATAACGTACTAGCGACCCGCCCCGGCTTCGCACGGGTGCAGTGAAAAAATGGTTATGGTGGGTTATCCCTAAGAGATAGACATATACCATCGCGGACTTTTTTGTGGATTTTTGTAAGTTGTACAATACTGTAGTACATTATTTTGGTCTATCTCGTAGGGTTCAGCCAGCGTTTGCAATATAAGCGCAAAAAAACGTGCTTATTTACGACATCACATTAGAAACCTTTAAATTTATCAGTGTTTCTCTACTATATTATGCATTTATTATACATACAAACCTTCCTTAAGAATCACTCTATCTATTAAAAAAAACCGCGTCAAAATCCGTTGCGTAGTTTTAAAGATCTAAGCATACATACGGACATACAGCGAAAGCGACTTTGTTTTATACTATGTATTGATTAAAAAAGACTAATTATTAGATCTCGTTCAAACGAAATTTCGGTGGAAGTTTGCATGATAATGTATGTACATCATATATTATTTTTACATTTATCATTCCCTTATTAATATAGAATATTAGAAACCTCAATATCATTTTTGAAGACCTATCCATAGATACCCCACACGTAGCTATGGGTTTTATGAAAAAATAATGAGTTTCAGTTCTTAGTATTTTACGTTGCGGCGTTGGCGGTGTCGTTAGACATCGTCAACGCCTTCGGCACCCTCCCCTGGCAGGCCATTAGGGAGGCGCTCGTATACCACGAGCTGCCTCCCTACCTGCGGGCCGTGGTCGGGGACTATCTGCGCGACAGGACGATCGGCGTGATGCGACGGGACGGGATGGAAACGTCGAGGAGGGTCGAATGCGGCGTTCCGCAGGGGTCGGTGTTGGGACCCCTGCTATGGAACCTCGCATACGACGCGGTCCTTCGCGCCTTCCTCGCGGCGTGAGTGTCGTCTGCTACGCTGACGACACTCTCGTCGTGACGACTGGAGCCGACTTCGGGCCGGTGCTCAGGCTTGCCGAGCTTGGGGTGGCATGTGTCGTGCGGGCGATCCGCCGGCTGGGCTTAGAAATAGCGCCTCACAAAACCAAGGCGCTATGGTTTCACGGCCTTCCGAGGCGCCGGGAACCACCCAGCTGCCGGATCCGGGTGGGTGACGCGGTGGTCCCGTACATCAAGTACCTGGGCCTCACCCTGGACCGCCACTGGAGCTTCGAGGAGCATTTCGTGCAGTTGGTCCCCCGAGCCAAAAGGGTGGCGGGCGCATTGCATCGCTTGCTGCTCAATCTCGGGAGACCGAGGGATGGAGTTCGCCGCCTGTACGAGGGCGTCGTGCGATCCGTGGCCATGTATGGGGCTCCCGTGTGGTCGCAAGACTGCGCGAGGTCCCCCCGCTGCAGAGCTCTGCTACGGAGCCTGCAGCGGATAATGGCCATATGGATCGTACGAGGCTACCGTACAAATCTCGTACGAGGCGGCGACGGTTCTGGGACGCTCCCCCCCATTCGACATCCTCGCCGACATGTACGCGGCGACGTATGCGTCGCGGCGTGTCGACCGGGGGAGCGATGGGGGGAGCACCCTGGAACCCGCGCACGAAGTGCCTAAGCGGGAGTGGCACCGACGGATTGTGGCGGCCTGGCGTGCGCAGCTCGAATTACGGAACTGCGCGCGCCAGCGGGCCGTCGGTGCCGTACTCCCGCACCTCGAAGCTTGGCTACACGGGAAGGAGGAGGTCACCTACCGATTGACTCAGATACTCACTGGGCACGGCTGCTTCGGTGAGTATCTGTGTCGAATAGGACGGGAGGTATCGACACATTGCCACCACTGTGCATCCCACCTTGACTCGGCCCAGCACACGCTGGCGGAGTGCCCAGCGTGGACCTCCGAGCGCCGAGTCTTGGTCGCAGAGATCGGGCGAGATCTGTCTCCGCCAGCATTGATTGCGGCAATGCTGGCAGACGAGGGAGGCTGGAGGGCTGTGGCCTCCTTCTGTGAAGCAGTGATGCTCCAGAAGGAGGCTGCCGAGCGGGGTCGGGAGATGGCCGAACCCGCTCGAAGAAGGCGGCGCCGGGCTCGGTAGCACAGCTGCGGCGCCGCCAGGGGTCGCCGGCGGGCGCGAGGAAGTCGCGACCGCTACGGCGACCCGGGATGGACCACGCCCCTTCCGTGGCCGGGGGGCGTCGTCGGTGGAGGAGACCGGGAGAGGTGGTGAGCCTCCCCCGAGGAGGGCTCCCCTGTATCGACGGGGGAGCGGAGGCTGGGGGTTCCCGGAAGAAGTTTGAAGTTCCCGGGGGCTCCCTACATGCCTGAGGAAGGCCATCCCTGAGGTTTTTAGTGGGTAGGCCTCCCCCTTCTGGGGAGGAGAGCCCCACATAACCGCCGGCTCGCCACAGCCGGGGTATGCAATTTAATGCATTTCCCTCAGGGGAACAAAAAAAAAAAAGGACCTATCGATATGGTGATCCTTAGCGGTGGTCAGTAGTTAACGCCTAGAGGCTAACTACTGATTATACAAGTATGTCATGCTGACCATTTTGCTAAGATTGTTAATCATTCGAAGAGAAAATAACAACTCAAATATAGGAGTATCATTCTAAATTGTATAAATAGAAAAATGAAACACTTATGTATAGATATTAAAAAATATAACAAATACACCACTGACCGGTAACTTTTTTGATAAAATAATCCTCCCATACATGCAGTTTTATAGTTCTAATTCCCTTTAACAAATCATTTATCAAGTTAACCCTGGAGTCTTTATATTTCATCATCTCAGTGCTGAGATGACCGATTTTGTTAGCAACCATTTTATTTATTGGTATTAGGATTACTGAGAAGGCTACTCCGGCAAGAAAGGAAATACCAACTTGTTGATATAGAAGAAATAATGTGATGAACAGCTGTAACAGATTTATTTAGTGGATCAAAGAAAGTGTAATATGAAAGTACAATAAATATAAGTAAAAATTAAAAACATAAGGGACAATGGATAAAAAATTACCTGTAAGGGTATGCTCCATAAGGCATGGAAACTCGGGCAAGAATTCACAATTCTATCAGTGTCTGTAGACATAAAATTTGTTATTTCTCCAACTGTGAATGATTTTGTCAGTTCAGTCGACGTGACACTTAAAGTTTTTCTTAGAATTGTGGACACGATTGCAGCTCTCATCTTAAGGCCTATAATGGACATCAACCAGTTAAACTGTACGTTGAACAATGCCGATATTATCGTAGCCAACAAGAGAGATACTGCGTATGTATACCTGAAAAATAAAATTTATTTAAATAATCTAAATATTTTTTTTAAATAATCGTGAATATAAACACTACAAAATTGACAGGCACAGTAGCGACGGTGTCAGCCATATTACTTCGAGCAACAAAATATTATCTCACGTGACTTTCATATTTTTATATAAACTTAATGTAATGTGAATTATAAAAAATATATGTTAGTTAATACTATTGTAAATTAGAGTAATCTTACTATAAATCTGAAACCTACTTGCAAAAACAAGACAAAAGTGAAGAAATGACGCGATCTTTTCCCACATAATATAATCAGTAAATATGCACAGTAACATTATGTGAGCAGTAATCTAAGTGATCCTAATGTTTTTTGTTAGTCTGCTATTAATTATTAGTGCAACAGATGTTTTTGAGAAACAGGAATGCACAAACCCAATTGCTTTTCTGTTCTTCCACTCGTTGATACGTAAATAACCCTACATGACCTGAACGAAATCAGACTGAAGACTCACAATTTCACTGTTTATGACAACTGTGTCCAAAGACAAAAATCTATATTTTATCACTTTAGTAGCCGATACTCTAGCATACGAAAAAAATTATTCAGTCTGAAAATTGCATACTAACCCTAAATGATTGTCAATACTTTCATCATCGACAAAAGCAACCAATTTGTTTAATAATATGGGTCCTGCAAATCCTGCCATATCTGATACAAGTTTCAGTATTCCGATACTATAAAACTGAAAGCCAAAACATGAGTGCAGAGCTCTAAGCAGAGTCACATTCTGACGCTTCTCGGGACGGATCCGTACTCGGGATGTAGGTATTACTGGTGTTGATGACTGCGGTACAGATTCACCTAATGTTCCATATCCTGTAAATACAATTGCATAATTATATTATGTATAAAAAACGCCAATTTTAGAGAAAAAGACAGGGACAATTGTGTATTGAACTTTCAAACTTCGTAAAATTTTGTTCTGTGTTATAGCGGGCGAACGTATTGCCACTGTCCCAGGGACTTTACAGAGATATAATAACAGTCAGTCCTGTAGTGTTAGGGAAATAAAACCTGCTGCTCCCTTTTTTCTAACGCATGTACCCGCATTCTCATATATTGACAATAGGTTATTTTTTAGCTAATTGTATAGGAGGAAAAAAATTACGCAACCTGTGGGAAATATGTCTTAAATTCTTATGTTAGAACATGTTACTGAACGCAAGTATTCTTTAAACATCAAAAAGATAAAAAAATACATTGAAAGATTTTCTAATTCACTTGACTTAATCCAAATCGCGCTAGCTAAAAAGTAAAACGACAAACGCGTATCAAAAGGTCTAATGTTACATCATGAAATACAAAAAAATATATATTTTCAGCTAGTTCAATTCCAGGGCGGGACAAGCGAATTTTAGAAAACATCCAATTTCACTTTCATTTCTTTAGATATGAGTATGTTTTCTTTCAGTAAAATGATATAAGGCTTTTTTCATCTATAAAACACTTTTTCTCGACACTTACGTAATAAAATAATCTATTTTATTCAGCACAAACACAAAGTACGAATAATGTTAGGATACACGATGACTTAAAATAACAGCATTAAGCGTGCCCGAGTTGAAAGGGTTGCCATCTCAGCATATCCAGAATGTCACTGACATTATGTCAGACACCTAGCGCTGGTTTTCAGCTGGCACCCAGTGACACACGGACGTGGGTAAGGAAAAAATATATATGATAAATAGATAAGTGTGCACCTACATTGTTATATATAACAATTAGTAATTAATATGGATCCATATGGTTACTAGAGACACCGGAACTATGTACCAATCAAAGTGAGCTATTATTTATAAATGAAAGATTAATTTAGAATAATTTTAAATTAAGCATACGTAATATATACTGATATATCAGTATATGTAAATTAAAATTTATTACTAATAAATAAATAAATTGAGTATTTTGTATAGAATTAAATAAACGATTTATCTTGATTAATAATATAAAAGTCGATTTGTGAATCCTAAGTAAGCCTAGTCCTAAATGTATTTATATGTTTAATTGGATCAACAAGCCCTATTAATGGCATATCACGAACATGTAGTTGCAACACTAACATATTGTCCTTTTTATGCAGTTCTTGTTACACAGATATTACTTTTAGGATACAAAAGTGTGTAAGATCTAATTACGATACTTAATAAAACTCCAAGCAGGGCTGGCGTATTATATCTTTCAAATTAAAAGTTTTTTTGTCATCATACACAGCTTTCTCACGCCCAAATATTTATGTAGGATTGATAGTATTTGACTCATGCCTATATGACTATTTAATAAAATACAATACATAAAATGGTCGTGCAAGGTGTTTTTAAGAATTAATTCCATTTTATTGTACCTAATCACACAATTTTTAAAAGATGCCAAAATGTGATAAGAATTGACAAACACATGAAGCAATGTGCTTTTTCATCTCTAACACGTTACCTCCTCTTTATCTTGACACTTATGTAATTAAATAATAATACTAATAAACTATATATAAAGATTTCTGTTTTGAAAACGTAGTAATAAGTATAAATATCATTTACATAAGTTCCCAATTCCGGAAACTTTTAGTATGACCTATTGTATTAATTACTTTGACGATAACTTGGTAGTTGGATTATTTATATTTCAATTCTATATAATGTACAATTTCACTTATTAGTATATAATTTAATGATAATGACCATTAAATAAATATTTCTTTAATTTAATAAATTTATTTACACTATTTTATGAATGAATATATGATTATTATTTATGATCATCACACCTATCGGTTTACATTGAAGGTCTTCCAACTACTTATAGTGTGTAGTGTACTATACGTAAATGAAATATTATGTACTTTAAGAACAAGAGATATTTATTAATTAGGGCTATTCAGTATAACACTATTCAGTAGGATAATTCGACCACCCTTCTTGGCATTCTTCCAATTTTTTAAGTTTGGTGGCCATTTTTTAATTTATTGTTATTGTTCAAAATTTGTTGTTTTATATGAAAATTATGATTCTTTTTTAGGATTATTTTCTTATCATCCATTTGTAATGTAAGATTGCTACATCTTTTTGCAATATACTCTTTTAAGATTTTAAGATCTGATAGTAAGCAGCTGCAATTTAATACATGTCCTTAAGAGATTTATAATTTTGTAACCCCTATAAAAATATACACAGATAACTGGTAGTTTTACATTTAAGGTTAAAGAGTAATCAGTAATTTTATTTTCATCTCGGAACAGTGTATTGCAAGCATATAGATAAGTTACATTGAGATAGTCTCACTCAAGTTTAAGTGTTTATGTAAATGTAATAAGTCTAATCTCAATAAAAGCAATATAAATTACATTTATGTTACTTTATGAATAGAATTACCTGATGCTATGAAAGGCTCGTGAGGAACCTCTGCATACTGCTGATAGTGGTCTACATTTCCGACAAGGGCTCGGTCCATTCGTGCTCCCACATATGAACATCTATAGTTACCAGGTATATCAAATAGTTCTTCCGGATCATTTAACTTGTTTTCTAGACCTTAAAATTTAATACAGATTCTTAAGCATGTATTGAATGTCGGTCAAGATGAACCTTGTAAAATTAACATCCTCACAGACTATTTATTTATTTATTAGGACATTAGCAGTTCATGACATAACTTTATCAAGTAACAGATCCAAAAATTAATTGACTAAATTAATCACATAATTATTTATTAATTTATTGCATAATGTCACACAAAAACATATTTCATAAATTATTAATTAATATTACATTGAAAAATATATAGTTTGAATTTAATATTTATAAAAATATTAAATTCCAATTAATGTAAAATATACCATTATAAACAATACCATATATACATCATATGTTGAGCGGCCGAGTGATACAAGTCTCATTACTTTATAAATATTTCTATTTTACAAACATATTTTAATAAATGTTTCTTACACTTACATCAATTAGTCTAGTCCAAAGTAAGCTCTAATAAGGCTTGATTTAGGGGTCTAGGGAAACCAATAGACATATATATATATATATTATACATATATAAATATTCTTGATAGAAATATATATTTTAACAACCATGACTAAGGTACAAATGCTAGCATTCATCACGCATCTGCCCCCACCGGGTTTGAACCTGGGACCTGAGAGATGGCGACACCTAAAAAATCATGTACTATATGTATGTATGTAATATACTATCCGCTCGACTATGGAGGTCTTTAAGTTTCTTGCAAATCAACTGAAAAGAGTCATAAGATCCACCTTGTCATACCCACTATTCATGATATTGCGCAGTTTGCACATTTTACAATCACATTTTGCACATTTTTTTTTTACAATCATTAAATTCTATAGTTTTATTTGAATTAAATGTAAAGTTATTCATTCTAAGCCAGTGCAATACTTTACAGAATACTATTCACAATGTCAGAATCTGCATTCCTTCTCTCAACCTAAAATATTAATAAAATATTATCTGCAAATATTAATCTATTTCCGAGGTATGGAAGATTGTTAATATAAATTAGGAAAAGCAATGATTCTAATATCAATCCCGGGGGCACACCCTTAATTATGGCTGCCCCAACATTCTACCCTAACTTCTTATCACGGTCTGGGAAAAGTTGACACCAACAACATATACCATTCTTATCGCCATGCCAGCTTTGTACTAGTTCTGAAGGTGACAAGTTTGAAAATGAGGATGAGCTTCCTTTGAATTTTATTGAAAATTTAGGAACATTTTAAAGGTTTTATATATAGGTTTCTAAATTTTCCTAAATATGTATATACAAATAGATGAGAACTTAGCAACCCCAGCATCACTTACTGATGAAGAAATTATTCATTCAGTAAAGAAAAAAAGAGGAGGAAAAATGCCATGAAGAAAATGCAATAAGTGAAGAACCACTACTAAGCTTTGACGGCCAGAAGAAAATTAGATTATTTTAGATGATTAGAGAATTAGAATTTTTTTTTATTCAACGAAGACAATCCCACTATATCTAAGATATGAATATATTACAACAAAGAATGCAGTTAAAATACTGACATAGTATAAAACAACAAAACAAAAGGTTATAACATTCTTATGTATATTTTTTTTTCACTGCCAACTTAATAAAATATTTGGTTCCTTCAATTTCGCTATATAGAGTTTACACTATGTCTATTATAACACACCACTAAGAGAACATTTTTGACTTTCCTTTAGATGCTCATTAGTATTTTCTTTGTTTGGATACAACACATGTGAGGATATGTAATACATAACAGACATTATGCATAAATCATATGTCAAATCTCTGTAGTTTGGTAAATAATTGAAATATTTAGTAAATTTATAAAAACCTTTGTTCAATAAGGGGTTTATCCATGTAAAAGTAAGTTTGGAGACAAATCCTTCACCTTGCAAAGCAGTTCCTAATATGCCTTCATCCATATGTGGAAGTAGTGGAGTATATTCACTCTGTAAATTAATTATTATTGTACAAAGCTATTTACTAAAACTCATAACAATATTTTCATATAAAAAACATCTTACATGTGTGTGTTGGGAGCCAACTAGACATGGTGAATAATATGTACGTCTTGAGTCACTAGATGGTATTAATGTAAACAGGTACATTACGTGACAGCAAAGAGAAGCAATGATATATCTATTGTCATCCTGTGCTATAATACTACTACGAAGAATAATAATGTTAAGTATGAATATTATACTCCATAACACCAATTGTATGGTGGGTCCCCTTGAACTAGATCCAAGACGATGTTTTAGTGCCAATACATATGCAAAATGTACTAACCATGCCAGACAAGCTGCACCAGAATAAAAATAATTAATGGGGAACAATACATTACTTTCCTGAGTGATGAAGAAGTATAATTGAATCATAGGTATGAATAAAAGTACCAATACTATAAAACTTCTTAAAATTATAGCTCTTTCTTGTAATTTTTCTCGCACTACCCAGTTATTGCAATATCCCACATAATAGCCAGAAACTATAGCAATCACAAAATAAATAGGTATTTGTAAAAACAACTTTTGAAAACATAATCCAAAATCCTTTGTTATATCATTCCAAGGTTGTAGTCCTCCTGGACCACACATATCCTCCCATTTCCAATTTATTTCTAATAGGGACTCCATCATAGGGATAAAATGTTAAATTTTATGTTAACATAGTAATCGTTACAACTAGGTTATAACTTATTTTCACATAAAATTTTATTTAAATTATGATATTGTATGGTATTAAAACGCTTATTGCAAATATTATACTTATTTCTTATTTCCAAAATGTTAACAATCTTTGCGTATAATCGTCCGACTTAATCACTCAACTGATACTGATACATAACAAACAATGACTATGACATAGACCTGAGTCGATCGCGATTGATCAAATCACTGTGATTCGATCGCGTAGCATTTATGAATGATCGAGTCACGACCCACGAAATGATTCGATCACCGAGATCGACTGGATCACGGTAACTCGGTCCTTAGTCACGACCATTTATGCTGTGTATTGAAAACAAATTGTTACAATTCATTTTCGTTTTTATTTATTTATTTATTTATTAGGGAAACAAACAGTTTACATTTTACTTACAACTAAAGTACATAAAAACTTATATCAGTTACCAGTGAAGTTTCCACTTAATTAAAAGAGCATACATACAAAATAAGTAGATCGCAGCACAACCTATTATAAATACAATAAACAATAATAACATTATAAATCATTCTCACAAGCATTTCAGTAGGGACATAATTTAGAAATCTAATAGTTACAATATTATTAGAATACTAGCTTTTGCCCGCGACTTCGTCCGCGTGGAATAGTGACTTCCGGCAGATTTTTGGTTAACCAACAACATATTTATATTTATATTTGAATAAAGATTAATATTATTATGTTGATACAACTTAAACAAATTATTTCGACCAAATTTGGTACCATAAAAACGGTCATTGTGACTAAACCTTAAAAGATAGACATATGCCGTCGCGGACTTTTTTTTAGATCATGTATAGAGGAATAATTCTTTCATACATATTTTTTGTGTATCTTGAACCGTTTTCGCAGCGCACGCAAAGAAAGCCTTCAAAAATGAATAATTTTCCCCGTTTTTTACACATTTACCGCTTTGTCTTTGCTCATATTGGTCATAGCGTAATGTTATTTAGCCTATAGCCTTCCTCGATAAATGGACTATCCAACAAAAAAAGAATTATTCAAATCGCACCAGTAGTTTCGGAGATTAGCGCGTTCAAACAAACAAACAAACAAACTCTTCAGCTTTATATATTAGTAAGATAAGATAAGATAAGATAAGATAAGATATAGATTATGTTGTGATTATGTATACTTAGTAACTTATGGATACGGATATTCAAGACGTATGGTGTGCACGAACACTATTTCTAAACTTTGCGATAGTTTGTCCAAAAATATCGAAAGTCACAAAATTATTATTATACGAAGAACACGATCGATGCAGAATAGTATTCCTACAATATTTTGTTCTTCTAAGTGGGGGTACAAACCACAGAACACAGAAAGAGGTTAGAACGGCTATGTAGGCGTGGCACGCGAGCCACAGTTATGATCAAATGATCATGACTGTGGCCAATAATGCGAACGCGTTGCTTAGTCAGTCACGAGTGATCACGGAGAGTGTTTTACGAAGTGCTGCGCGTTTATTAATGAAAATGCCTACTTGTGCTGTAATTACCTGCAAAGCAAGAAGTCAGGTCTCAAGTGTAGCTAAAGATGGAATATCTTTTCATCGGTAAATAGCAAATTTGATCGTAATAACTAACGTTTTACAAAAAAATTATCAAAGCTTGATCGTAACGATAAGACACATAATATTTTTCTAAAAAATATACATTGCCGGCTATGTACGCGCATGCGTCTAATTACATTACTCAGAGCGCGTAATGTAGTACACTGAATTCGGTAGCGACGCATTTGAATAACAGCAATAAACGTAGTAAAAGGCCATAGTGCTGTGCTTACCAAAAATCGTACGCATTATGTTTTATCGATAAATATATATTTTTTAATATTCTGGTAGGAATAAATGATTGTGTGATAAACTCGAACATTTGTTGGAAGATTGTTCAAGTATTTATTTAAGTTTTGATTAAATTTAAATTATACTTTTATTAAACGAATAAATCGGTGTGTGCGATCGTGGAAATATTATTAATATGTCCAAATACATGTATAATTAATATCATCATCACAGCTCACATACGTCCCCACCGAGGGGCTCGAGCCTACCCTACCTACGTTAGGGTGATTAGGCCTTCGCTGGAGCTTCGAGGAGCACTTCGTGCGGTTGGTCCCCCGAGCCAAAAGGGTGGCGGGCGCGTTGCATCGCCTGCTGCCCGATCTCGGGGCACCAAGGGATGGAGTTCGCCGCCTGTACGAGGGCGTCGTGCCTACAGGTTTTTGTTTAACGGTTGTCAGGACATTTTTATTGTTTTTGTTAATTCTAAAATTTAATTTTATTGTAATATTTTGGTATATATTCTCGAAACTGTGAATAACTGTCGCAATTATGGCTCATACGGCAAATATGGACAGACGTCAACTTCGACTGCGCTAATTTATTACGAATGGCTGCAAGGCACCACTTAAGGGGTCTTAGCAGGTGAAAACGGCGAAACAGGCTTCTTGCTTTTTGCTGTTATTTAAAAAATTTATGATATTTTACACTGAAAGAACATGTTCCAGTTTGGCCCATGTATATGTACGGTATATCAAAAAAAAGAGAAAAAATTACTGATTCAAGATTATCATCAAATTAATTTAAAATATGTGTTCGGGATAGAATAGTTAATATATAAAAATGTATAAAATAATAGAATTAAGATAGTAATAAAACATATTAAACGGCGGAATAATAGTAAGAATAGCACTAAGCATAGTTGATAAATAAAGATAAGTTTTAGCTTAGGAAATAAATAAAGTATATAGAATAGGTTCCCATAGCAGGAAGAAAACATATAGTATGTAATAATAATAGATATATTGATTAAAAACCCTTAGACAGAGATAGTAGCGTAAGCAAAAAAAGAGATTGAGATGGAGTATAAGATTTTATGGAAAATACGTTAAATATATAAAAACTATTATTGAATTTGGGCATACTATATGTATTAAATGAATGATATTACAGATAGCTAGGGCATAATAAATTATATAAATTGTGAAAAGATAGCCACTGCAAAATCGCAAAATGTATGAACATGTCGGAAAAATGTCCTATCGCACACATATAAAAGTGCCTGTATATGTTTGTTATGGAAACAAGATTTACAGAAATATAGTTTACTTTGCTTCCAACCTACATCTATTTCACTTAATAAGTTTGTTTCATCATTATAGTATAGGTATATACAATTAAATTAATTATTAAATTTTAAATACCTACATGAATGTAATATTTCGTTTTCAGTATTGAAAATATTTGTAATATTAAATTTGCTATCGACATTTTATATCGATAATTTTTCATATTTGTCAATCACTAAGGTAATAATATCGTTTTTAGACCGAATTATTTGAATCTGGTGAGTGCAGTGCTGTGATTGGTTCAGTTCGTTATCGCGCGATGCGTACTTCTCCTGATTGGTTATGCGTGACTTTACAGACGCAGCGCTGGCTTCTTAAACTGGCGACAGCGGCTCCCGTACAAACGATGCATGTTCGCCATTCTAACCTCTTTTGTGTTTCTGTGGTACAAACAATGACGACATATTTCTGGAGCACAATCGAGGACATCTGAATGAAATATTACTTAATAAATAAGGAGAATCCAAATAATTGTTAAGCAATTTAAACAAAAACAACAAATCTCTTTCCGTACGTCGATTTTCCAACGAGATCAAAGCGTACAATCGTTCCGTAGTTTATGGCACCTGAAGGCAAGGTACTTCACAAACTTATTCTGGATTCGCTCAATTTGATTAATATATTTTTTATATTGGGGGTTCCACACTGTAAATGCATACTCTAATATGGAGCGGACAAATGAGTTATATAGAATGATCAGTTTGGAAATATTTTTGAAGTCCCTTCCAATGCGAAGAACAAAGCCAAGCATGCGATATGCCTTTGCAACAATATTATCATAATGCATCGAATAGGATAGTTTACAATCAAGATGAACACCCAAATCTTTCACCACACTAACCCTAGCTATCATGACATTATTTATCTTATATGACAAAATTTACTGGCTTGGTTTTTTCGTGTAAATGATATTACATTGCATTTCTCAGTATTAAGCTGTAACAAATTATTATTACAGTATAAACTAAGCCTATCAAGATCTTTCTGTAAAAGAATGCTATCAGCAGGAGTTTCAACTATTCTAAAAATTTTCATGTCATCAGCATACAGAAGAACGTTAGAATGTTGAAATATGGAGGTAATATTATTAATAAATAAATTAAATAACAAAGGACCAAGATGTGAGCCCTGAGGGACCCCCGATGTTATGGGTACAAATGACGAGCAGAAACCCTTAACAGTAACGGCTTGACTTCGCTCACGAAGATATGAAGTAAGCCATCCCAATAGATCTCCGTGTATACCGACTTCACCAAGGCGCTGTATAAGTAAATTGTGAGATATTTTGTCAAAAGCTTTGGAGTAGTCAGTATACACGACATCAACCTGGCCCCCCGGTCTATTGCGTCTGTCAAAAAGGTTACAAACTCATTGAGATTGGTTTCAGTTGACTTTTTATTTAAGAAACCGTGTTGCTTCTGATCAATAATTGGTCTGCAAATCGCAAACAGGGCATCATAAATTATTTTTTCAAACATTTTAGGAAGAGTACTTAATTTAGATATCGGTCTATAGTTACAGACTTCATGTCTACTGCCGGATTTGTAAATTGGAACTATAAATGATTGTTTCCAAATTTTTGGCATGATTCCTGTCTGAAGGGAATGACTAAATAGCAGAAATATGGGCTTAGCCAGACTACGATAGCAGTTTTTCAAAAAATTGGGTGGTAGGTTATCAGGTCCTGAACCTTTGCTAACATCAAGTTTTTTCAAATATTTTTGGACAGTTTTTTGTGAAATATCAATTGACGATATCGAAATGTCAATCTTATTACATTTTTCTCTGTTATTGGTTGGAGAATCTAAGTCAGTATCAAAGACGGATTGAAAAAAGTTATTAAACATACTACCGATTGCGTTACCATCTGTAGCTATTTCATTATGATAATACATAGTATCAGGAATAGCATTTGTAGATTTCCTAGATTTGACAAAAGACCAGAAATACCTACTGTTAGATTTAATCTTATTTTCTGACTCTTGGATAAAGTTATTATAGCATTGTAACTGTAATCGCTTCTGGCGATTCCTCAGCAATCGAAAAGAATCATACCTAATCACTTTGTTTTTTGTACATTTTCCATGTTTTATGATTCCTTTTCTTCTCAGATATAACCTTAATAAGCGCTTTGGAATACCAGCACGGATAAGATGATTTACCACTCACAAACTTACTAGGCACATGATCATCTATCACACTTTTAACAATACGATAAAAAACATTTATCCTTGTAAATGTTTACTTACCACATTATGAAAAGTTAATAGTGGTAATTAATAGCAAATCAATCATTAATTTCGCAAAATTAGCAATCGTGATGGATTTATATCCATTTACGAAAGTCTTTAAAGCGATACAAAAAACAATAACAATTCAGTGAGTTTTTCGCAGAATTCAACTATGTATGACAGACGCGTATTTTATTTAATTTATAAAATTTACGTCTAGCAATGAACACTATGAGATATAAAATGTGTGTTAAAAGTTATCTATTTATATATAACATAATAATCGTATCTAAAATATTTAAGTACCAAATTTTCTCGTAGCCCAACCAAACGAGCGTGACCCAAAACGTACAATAGCCACCCGATCAGAGACCCGAGACCTGTTGAACACCCAACCCGCTACCTCAATCAATCGATCATTTGATCGAATCATTGTGATCGAATCACCAAGCGAATGGGTCGCGATCGACCCGGGTCGCAACAAATGATCGATCGACACAGGCCTACTATGACACACACAGAACAATATTACTCCTAGCGGATGACACAACTGTGACAGTAACAAAAACTTTGGGTAATCTATGACAGTAACACAGGGCCCCTAGACAAATGCCACTTAGAGTCCGCGCCACGAAAGAAGTCCCGCGGAAATTTTAGGAACTAAATTTGACAACTCAGCCATATTGTTGTGTCAGGTGTTCGATCGCGTTTTTCCCGTTCCGTGTTTTTGTATAATAAGAAGTGTTTAAAGTATTATTTACAATGCCTAAAGTAGTGAAAAGTGAAGCTCGAGAAATGATTCTCAGGGTGAAACAGTTTTGCGAAGAGGAAATGAAGAATAAAGACGTTCTTATTCCATTAAAAAATGTTAGAGCACGTGTTGCTGCAATGACAGGTAATTTCTGGTGCTGCCAACTTTAAATTATTTCCCTATATTTGAGTTTTCTTTAATATTTTAGTTCTATTATTCTCTTCTGTTACTTCAATTATGAGCGATTTATTATACGAATAAACTTTGTTATTATATGCTAATTTTTATATACACTTATGTGTAAAAGTAAAAGATTAATGTAACCATTTTATTTTATTTCAGGTGTGTCAGAAAAAACCGTAACCAGAATAACCAAAGAAGGAGAGGTTGCTGCAAGTACATCTAAGAAAATAGTCACTCCAGGAAAAAGCAGACCTCATTCAAAAAAAGTTGATTTGGATGATTTTGATCTTTCTGCCATAAGACAAAAAATTCATGCTTTCTATTTGGTTAAAAAGGAATTGCCTACAGTGAACAAATTGAGGCTGGAATTAAAAGATGAAATCAATTTTCAAGGTAGCAATACAACGTTACGCAGAATACTTAAATCTATTGGGTTTAAATTTATGCCATGCCAGTCTAAACGCAAAGTATTGATGGAGCGCTTCGACATAACCGCTTGGCGCGCCAGATATATAGAACGAATGAGAAAGAATAGGTTATTAGACAAAAGACCTGTTGTATTTTTAGATGAAACATATATTCATGCCACTTACCATGCAAAGAAATGTTGGCAAAGTGAGGAAGAACAAGGTGTTCTCGTATCTGATTCTGTGGGTGGTCGATGGATTATTGGACATGCTGGTGGTGAGATGGGTTTTGTTGATAATGCTCTATTAATTTTTAAATCCCAATCGAAGTATACGGATTATCACGATGATATGAATTCAAACAACTTTTTAAAGTGGATGTCAGAAAAAGTTGTGCCTAACTTACCTGCGAATTGCCTGGTAGTTATGGATAACGCTCCATATCACACTACTCAAATTAACAAGGCACCAACCATGTCTAACTTAAAAAGTGAAATGCAGGAATGGTTAAGGGAAAAAAGAATTTATTTTGAAGAGAGCTGGATCAAGCCCATTTTATATGAAACTAGCTTTCTGCCCGCGGCTTCGCCCGCGTGGATTTCGGGATTGGGTGTATAGAGGGTTAAGGGTCATAGCTTTTGCCCACGGCTACATATACGCGGAAGTCGGTTTATGGTGCGAAGATTTTATCGCGCTTCCCGTGGGACTATCCGTTTTTCCGAGATAAAAAATGCCGCAAAACTCCTCAAGAATCACTCTATCTATTGATGAAAACCGCATAAAAATCTGTGCAGTAGTTTTTGAGCGAAGCCTTTATTGCGCATCCCGTGGGATCTGTCGATTTTTCCGGGATAAAAAGTAGCCTATGTTACTCGGGGAGAATGTAGCTTTCCAAAGGTGAAAGAATTTTTGAAATCGGTCCAGTAGTTTAAGCGTGAAGAGGTAACAAACAAACAAACAAATAAACAAACAAACAAACAAACACACTTTCGCATTTATAATATTAGTTGGGATTGGGATTATAAAAAAGAACAAGGACCCACCAATTTATGCAGTTGATGAATTACTTAAAAAACATAACCATGAAGTGGTCAAATTACCACCCTACCATTGCGACCTTAATCCCATAGAAAAAATTTGGAGTCTTGTAAAAAGAAGGGTAGCAGAGAAAAATGTAAGTCAAGATCCAAAAGAAATTCTTAAATTAACTGAAGCCGCTTTTGCTAGTATCACACCAGAAGAGTGGAAGGTGCAGTGCAAACATGTTGAAAAATTAGAAGATAAATATTTTGAAAATGATGGGTTAATAGATGTAGCAATGGATCGGTTTATTATAACTACTACAAGCGATAGTGATAGTGATTCAGATCACAACAGTATCCTCGAAGATAGTGATAGTGATTGTTCAATGAGTGGATTTGCTGAGCTAGAGGACCACAATTATTTTAAAAAAATATAGTTTCATATAAATATATGCATCCAAATCGTTCACTGTTTCATTATTTTATTCAAATATTAAGCAATCACATTATATGATAGTTATTTTTTTTATCAAGGAATTATTATTGTTATTAATATCTCTTGGTATCTATATTTTTACCCATTTGTGTGTGTTGACACTTCTGCCTACCCGTTCGAGGTATGATGATAATATGTCATGTTATGTAATACTTAAGAGAGAATAAATTTACTTTCAACACTTACATTTTTTTTTAAATAATTTTATTGGAGGATGTAAAGTTTCATCCGGGCTCGAAATAAAATTACATAATGATCGGATACCAGAGGGCCTAGACAAGATGATTTTTGAGATTCACTCTCTATCGCCAAAAGAAAAAATGTATGGGATTGAGATGCTTATGTCAATCAACATATTTTTCTTTTAGCGATAGCAAGAGCGAGTGTCTAAAAGCATTTTCTCTAGGCCCACTGGTCTAACTATGAAAATTATGCGTAGGTCATGCCACAAAACGAGAGGGATGTGTAGACTATTTTGTGGAAATATTCTTTTCTTACGGTCGAAAATTAACTAAGCCCGAATAAAAGCTATAAAAATAAATACATTCTAATTTAAATTAGAAAACTACTTATTAAATTTCACGGAAAAACTTCTAAAGCTTGTACAGAAATGAATTCCAAGTTCTACAAATATTGTGCAGTTCCTTTGTGTCAAAATACTAGTCAAAACACCACAAAAACGTTACAAAGGGAAATAAACCACTAACTGCACAAAATGTTTATTGTTGCGATTAAATTCTTTTTTATATCAAATTTAAAGTGATATATTCAGGGTGATCTTTATGTTTACATCAAAATTTAATTGTCAATCACGTGATTTTACGGATTTAATATTCAATTTTATTCATTAAAATATAAAACATAGTAAACTTAATCAGTAAAAAAATGCAAGTTCGGTAACTTTACAGTGTAAGCTCCCGGAAAAGCCAAAATTTGTATTGTATTTCATTTTCTGTCTACACCCGTATTCTCGGCAAATTTTAAAATTGTGGTACTTGCAACATTGTAATTCACGACTGGGACGCCGCGTCTGTGGGACTTCTTTGGTGGCGCGGACTCTAGCGTTAGCGTTCATTAGCTGCGGAAAATAAAAAATGTATGGGGATGACATTGACATGACAGGCTAATTCGGTAGGTAGACAAAATCCTTCTTGTCACAGTGCGGAAACGCTACAGAAAAGTTTTCCTTAACGACTGCAAGAACCCAACGTTTTGTTATACTAATTGTTAGACAAGTGCCATCTTTTGCTAAAGAAACGCTTAGGAAACGCTAACGCAAATAGCGTCACCGACGACCCTACGGTTAGATTGACGCAAAGTTGCCGAGTATCTCTAATTAGTCTGTGCTGCAACCCGGTAACTTTATAATTTATATAAGTTGTGCTTGTATTTAAAAGAAATAGTAATTTTATTTGTGATGCATACCCTGGGATTATTGTGGGCTGATTCAAACGAAGAGGCCAGATTAAGACGGCAAATTTGGGTTGAAAACGCAAAAGAATTTTCAACATGACTGAAAATGATTTTATAGTAAATTTTAGATTGGACAAAAGTAAAGCCTATATATAAAAAAAAAACCCAACGCCCCCTGCAAGCCAGGTCTTCAGAAAGACCTTAATACACTATTTTTACAATAAGACACTAAAATAATGTTGTTTATTTATAACTTCAATGTTAACATTGTTACAAAGTTCGTACAATAACGGTGATACGAAAAGTTTTTTTAAAAAAGACATGAAAAAAGAAATATAGTAAAATATTAAATTATACCGTTCCATATACTCTAGCAACAATGAATATTGATCGCAGTACGAAGTCTTTTTTCCATCTGTAATAAATAAACAGTCAATACTTAGTCCAACAGCACAGGCATTAGAATCATTTTAATGTGGTATATTACCTCTTAAATAAGTTATTTACTCTACTACCTCTAAAATAGTATCTCTTCTTCTTCTTATTTTTGTAACTGGCAATTTACTTCTCTTCAAAACTGAGAATTACTGCTGCCATTTTCACGTGTTAATGGAATCCAAAAATAGTATCTCATTTAATTGATAAAATTCAAACAAAAAAAGTTATTAGAACTGAATCAACATCACAAATTATTGTTTGACATCAGAAAATCGCTATTCCATAGATAATTAATGTTCATTTAGTGACGTTCTACACGGGTCACAGTGTTCGAAATTACCAATCTAGAGGGACAAAAGGTAGAAAATAACTAAATAACTATTTTTTTTTATATACAAAAAAGGTGATTTTATTCATACAAAATATTGTCCATACTCTGTTCTTAGTAACTGCATTGTCTATGTCTCATTACCGCAACGAAAAAAGGGTCAGGTGTCTCAACTGGCCCACCCAGGTAAATAACGTATTGTTCCGTGCGGCCACGTTCGTCAGTGTGTTTGCATGTGATTTGTGTTAAAGTGATAATAAGTTGTTTTGAATAATGGATATGTCTTCTGCAGGTATTGTAATGTATTTTTATTTATTTTATGAAATAATTGGATTTTACAAATAAATCACTAAAAGTTTGAGTACAAGATCTTTATTCCACAGGGAATTCAAACAGAATCCAATTCACTAATGTTTACTTTGCAACAATACTTTATACAAATAAATCACTAGAAATAGAAGTACAAAATCTTCATTTCACATGGAATTTAAACAAAATTCAATTCACTAATGTTTATTATGCAACAATATTTTATACAAATAAATCACTAGAAATATAAGTACAAAATCTTCATTTCACATGGAGTTTAAACAAAATTCAATTCACTAAGGTTTACTATGCAACAATATTTTATACAAATAAATCACTAGAAATATAAGTACAAAATCCTCATTTCACATGGAATTTAAACAAAATTCAATTCACAAATGTTTACTATGCAACAATATTTTATACCAATAAATCACTAGAAGTATGAGTACAAAATCTTTATTTCAAATGGAGTTTAAAACAAATTCAATTCACTAATGTTTACTAGGCAACAATATTACTGTCAATTCTATCAATTCATATACATAGAATGACTTAAAAATATAAAAGAACTTAAATTAATATAGGTACAGGCAGGGTTTATAGGTCCGTTTGATCGATATTGTTTTAAGTTGAATTTATAATGTAAAAGATTAAAAGACGGTATTCCGAGGATAAAAAGAAATCAGTATTCCGGTAGTCCTTCAGGAGTCCTTCAGGAACTGGTCCAGGCAACTGGTAACCGTGGTGGTTAGATGGCCGTGTTTGGGTTAGTTTACTCTCTGTCCTTGGCTTACCAAGTCGCCGTCTTCAATTTGAATTTAAGGTAGATCAGCGGTCTATTTAATGCAGCTGGGTCACTTGGAAGTCCCTGGGTGACGAGGGTTAATGTTCAGCCCAAATATAGTTCCCTTTCTTTCGGGATGATTGTCTTTTTTTCTCTAATTTATATTCGGTGAAAGTAGATCTATTTCGTCAGTCTATATATAGACAACTTCTCTTTTGTAGCAGAGCTCGGCCTCAACAGCCGAATACAGTATTTTCAATTATTTAAATTAGAACAGTGAATAGTTATTGATCACAGCTATTGATCCAAAACCAAATAATATCCGCTAATCACTGCCACAGACTAGTGTGTATCCTTTTTTTTTTTATTAAGTTTTTTTTTTTTAGTTAGGCAAAGGACACAACCTATGCTAGCCCGAGCAATCTAGCCTGACTATGTTAATCTGTAGAAGGATTAATATTTCTTATTAGTCCTCACAGCTAGGTCTAGTTTACAGACTCAATTGCCACAGACAAACATTTTGTTGAATTTAGATTAAGTATTTGTGGAAGCTATGGCGAGACGTGATCTTCTAAAAATAAACTAATATTGAATTTATAAACTTGTTTTTATTTCTAGAATAACATTGACAGATTGACAAAGAGATTTAGGGGGGAAAAGCAGACATTATAAAAAAAAAAAAAAACTATATAAGGCAAAGGGATTGAGTGCTCTAATAATTTTTACACTCCTCCTCACGAAAGTCCAAGTGCCTTACGTAGAGATATAAATCTTATCTTCGGTAAAGCTTTGGTAAAGATGTCAGCTTTCATGTCCTCACCCGGTGTGTATTCTATCTTGATTATTCCTTTTTGAATTATTTCTCGGATATAGTGCACTTTGATGTCAATGTGCTTGGACTTGGAGCTTACTATAGGGTTTGTTGATAGTTTTTGAGCAGCCTGGTTGTCTGTATAAATTGTAATTTGGTTTTGCTTGTTGCCAGTTTCTGAAAAAAGTTTTAATAAATGGATGGCTTCTTTTGCACTCTCTGATATTGCTGTATATTCCGCCTCAGCGGTAGAAAGCGCCACAGCATTTTGTTTCTTCGCTGCCCAACTTATGCATCCACCATTCTTCATAAAACATTGTCCACTATAAGACCTTCGGTCCAGTGTACAGGACGCCCAATCAGCATCTGAAAAACCTTCCAAAATTTTATTTTCTTTATTTGTGAAATTGAGCTGTAGGTCAACTGTTCCTTTTAAATATCTAAGGACTCTTTTAGCTGCTGTCCAGTGTTCCTTTCCATAACAATTGTTAAACTGGCTGAGATAGCTGACAGAAAAACTTATATCTGGCCTAGTAGCAACAGATAAATACATAAGGGCTCCAATTAAATTTCTATAAGGTAAGTTTTCTTCTATAATTTCATTTTTACTCAATTTTAGAGATGTTTCCATTGGTGTTAATGCTGGCTTAGCATCTTGCATGTTATATTTCTTGAGTAAATCATTTATGTATTTCTTCTGACACATAGATATACTTTCCTTTTTGCATGTAAATTCTATTCCTAAACAATATTTCAATAAACCAATATCTCTCATTTCAAAACTTTGCATTAATTCTCTTTTTATATTATCTATTATGTTTAAATCTTTATGTAGTATAAGTATATCGTCTACATATATACATATTATAGCTTCTGCTCCTCCTATCTTGCTTATGTATATACAAGGATCAGCTGTAGATGGTTCAAATTTCATTTCTTTTAATTTTAAATCAAGTTTTGTAAACCATTGCCTCCCTGCTTGCTTAAGTCCATATATGGCTTTATTAAGTTTACATATTGTTTCACCTTCTGAATGTCTTAGCTTTTCTAACATTTGTCTTGCTTTTAGTATTAAAGTTTCATCTTCCTCTTGTAGCATAATATCACATAAATATTTTTCAAGATTTTTGGGTTTTTCCATGTAGATGTCTTCATTTATGCTTCCATTCAGGAATGCAGTTGTTACATCAACTTGTTTTATATTCAGGTTTTGTTCGACAGCTTTGGCCATCATGCTTCTTATGGAACTTAACTTAGCTACTGGTGCAAATGTTTCAGAGTAATCAATACCAGGTAGTTGATTAAATCCTCTAGCAACTAACCTTGCTTTCTTTCTTATTCCTTTGCTGTCCGTCTTTTCTTGTAGTACCATTTTGCATGTAATAATATTGACATTTTTATCTTTCTTTACCATTGACCAAGTATCATTCTTTAAATGAGCTATGATTTCAGATTTGATAGCTGGTTCCCATGACTCATCTGGTACTTCTTCAAAACATAGGTTTGACATATCATAATCATGTGTCCATTTTGGTGGTTTTCTTTGTCTAATGATTCTTTTTTCTTTTTCAGGTTCATCTTGGTCTTCATCATCCGTTTCTGGGTCAATACTATCAGGTAAATTTTGTATGTCTTGATTATTTTCTTCTAATGATTCATAATTTTCTTCTGTTTCAGGTATGACTTCATTCAACTCATCAGTACAATCTTTCTCTTCCATATTATTCTTTTTCAAAGATTCCTGAAAAGAAAAATGCTGAAGAGGAAAAGTTTGTTGTTTGTTCTTTGTCTCATCATTTTCTTCTGATTCTTTCACATTTCCATTATAATACATTTCATTTATAACTTTTACATCTCTACTAATTATAACTTTTTGAAGATGATCTATCCAGATTCTATAACCTTTTGTTATTTCAGAGTATCCAAGAAAAATTCCTTCTTTAGCTCTTGGAGAGAATTTTCTTTTGTTTCTCTTCTCTAGTACAAATGCTTTTGAACCAAAACAATGAAAATGTCTAACTGATGGAGTATATCCAACCCATTTTTCAAAAGGTGTTTTTCCATTTGTAGCTTTTGATGGAACTCTGTTAGTTATATAATTAGCAGTATTTATAGCTTCAGCCCAGAAAGGTTCAGGTAAGTTGGATTCTATTATCATGCAGCGAGCTTTCTCTAATAATGTTCTGTTTCTTCTTTCAGCAATACCATTGTGCTGCGGTGTATATGGAGCTGAAAGTCTACGCTGAATTCCACATACTTTTAGGTATTTATCAAATTCTTTATTTACATATTCCTTTCCTTGATCTGATTGTAGAATCTTTATTTTTTGATTTGTCATGTTTTCAACTTCCTTTTTATAATCTGTAAATTTTTCTAGTACTTCGCTTTTATTTTTCATGAAATATATTTTTCCATATCGACTGTATTCATCGATGAAAGTTACAAAGTATCGGTGACCTCCATTACTTTCTTGTGGCATAGGACCACAGACAGAGTGTACAATATGTAATCTTGTAGGTGCCCTTGTTTCTTCACGTCGTTCACTTGGAAAAGGTAAGTTTGTCATTTTTCCTTTTATACATATTTCACATTTTGGCAACTTTTCTTCTTCTGAAAATGTTAGTCCTTTCATGCTCTCATTTTTTAAAGCTATTTTCAAATCAATTTCATTTATGTGACCTAGTCGACAGTGCCAATCATTTATACTATTTTCTTTTGTAAGAAAAACATTATGTTTCATGTTTTTGTCCAATTCTACATAATATAGGCCATCAGTTTTCATTCCATTTTATTAAATTTTACCATTTGAATTTTTGATAGTGGCTCTATTCTTATTGAAGTAAGCACTGCAGCCATTTTCTGTAGCTTTTGCGATTGAAATTAAATTTGTACTAAGTTCTGGTATGTATAAAGTATTAAGTAAGTTTATTGCCTCACCATTTATATGTATTCTGACTAAACCTTTTCCCTTCACTGTTTCAGTCTTATTGGACGCTAGTTTCAAGGTTTCTTCGGAAGGAGTCATTGTCACAAAAAATGACTTGTCGTTGCACATATGTGAAGTGCACCCACTGTCTATACACCATTTTGTTGGTGATGTTGTTACATTTAGAGCTGTACTGCAATATAAGTTCTGATTGCTTCTGAAATTTTTATTATTTTTATTATTGAACCAACAATCTTGGGTTTTGTGTCCTTTTTTATTACACTTTTCACATTTTAAGAATTTTTTATTTGCATTATACTTTTTGAACTGTTTTTGTTTTTGTCCATATAGGGCTTCTTCATTTTGAGTGTAATCTTGTCTATTTCTTGCTTCAGATTCTTCAATGATTTTTATTTTTAGCTCCTCGAGTGTTGGCAGGTTTTGTTGAGACTCAATGGCGATTCGAAAGTTGTCATAGTCTTCTGGGAGACTGTACAGCATCATTATAGTTAAAAGATCTGCATTGACATCTATATTTAGATCAGACAATTTTCCCACTAAATCAACAAAATTATTTATGTGGTCTCTTATATGTCACCTATTTTGTACTTCATGTGAAGCAGTTTTTTAAGAAGAGTGGCCTTTCTGGCCGGTCCACTGCTCTCGTAAGAGTTTTTTAACGTGTCCCAAACGTCTTTTGCCGTTTTGCATTGCTTTACTAACCTCAATTCGCTGGGCGAGATTATGAGTAGTAACTCGGCTTTTGCCAAGGCGTCTTTATTAGCGTCGTGCTTTTCAACTGTGCCACGTACATAGTCGAACAAACCAGCTTTTATCAGCACGGCTTCGGCTTGCACTTTCCAGGTGTCATAGTTATCTTTACGAAGCGACTCGATGCTTGAGAAATGCTTCGCCGACATTATTACTTATGACTTGGGTTCTGGGCCCATAACCTGTTGAATTTAGATTAAGTATTTGTGGAAGCTATGGCGAGACGTGATCTTCTAAAAATAAACTAATATTGAATTTATAAACTTGTTTTTATTTCTAGAATAACATTGACAGATTGACAAAGAGATTTAGGGGGGAAAAGCAGACATTATAAAAAAAAAAAAAACTATATAAGGCAAAGGGATTGAGTGCTCTAATAATTTTTACACATTTGCTGAGGAATAATAAAAATAAGGTTAAACGACTACACTATGATGATCAATTGCGATTTAACTTTTCATTGACATAAGACTATTCTTTTAAACTACTAATTGTGACATTATAATATTTTAATATTTTTTAGGGGGAGTGTGTGGGATTACTGATTAAAATACTATCTTTGTAGACGACGCTTGGCTAGACTTGGTTGCTTAATTTGCGCCATAGATAATGGTGTTAGGATCATGATTAGCGGTCCACTCTATGGAACTGTCCATGTCATCTATTAAAATTGTCAAAGTAACAATTCGACGTAAACATAACCAATGCGAGATACAATTGTAAAAGTGATTTTAATCAATATGAATAAAAAAATGTCTTTAATAGTACTTAAAATCAGTGAGAAAAACAGTGTTACAGTATGTAACTATTATATTACAGTATATTTTCTTTGATGTTGTGTATTATAGTTATTTAATCTAGCTTCGAAGTAGGTACCTTATTTATAGTGAATATTTGACTAATTTTTACTTTAGAAAGTTTAAATCGTACTTGTCAGGCTAAGTCAGTACTTCAAATTAATTTTAAATTGTAGTTTTACTTATCTATTTTAAAATGTAAACCAATTCAAGTTGCGATTTTTTGCGATTCTTCATAAATTTAATTTTGTGTCGGCAGGAGTGAAACCTAGGCGAAAAGAACTTTTCGACATCTGGCGTTCCACCTCTCAAAAGAAAAGACTAAAAAGTGCGATTGATTTCTTAAAGCCATTCTACACCAACGAACTATCAAATGATGAAGATGAAAAGCAATTTATTGCATTTATTAAGAAAGAGTGCGAGAAAATTCGACAAAAATGGGTAGAGAAACGAAGACGGCTTGACTTATTTCGCAAGTTTTATGGACATTGGCTAGAAGAGGAGATTATTTATGAAAAGAAGTGCCCAATATCTAGAAGATCTCCCACACCTAACGTTGGACGACCGAAAAAAACTTTTGAAAAGTATATAAGATACAAAGATGATTTTTTTAAATATTTTCTGTTAAATATAATTTTTATCTGTATTTTTCTGTTCCAATGTTTGAATGGTAAATGATAGACACTTCAAATTTTCACAGAGTTTGTCTTATTACAGCCGATTATAAAAATAAAATAAAGTAAGAAATTAAAGGGGGTCCCCATACAAAAAATGTGTTTTTTTTATCTTTTTGTTGTACGCTGTTACGGAACCAATCGCGTGCGTTCCGATTCGCACTTTACCGATTGATTTTTTACATTTTGTCTACGATTTATCCATGAAAACGCAGTATTTAATTTTGTCCCTCTAGATTGGTCATTTCGAACACTGTGCGGGTTCTTGCGGAATTTGCGTTAGCAATGCGTTATGCACATTGTCTACCATTTTAGTCACGCTAACGCAGTGGCGTTAACGTTTGCAGAATAAATAGCGTGTGGCATTTGTCTAGGGGGGCTGTTGTTGTCAATTTTCGTCCATAGGGACAGGCGAAGGTAACAATAAAGCACCGATTACACTACACTACATCATGTAGGATACTAGATGTAGTGTGGTGTAAATGCAAGTAGGGGTGTAGGATCCTAACTTAGGACGCCAGTAACAGCCCGACTGTCCTTTTTTTTTTTTTTTTTGTTCCGCTGAGGAAAATGCATTGAATTGCATACCCCGGCTGCGGAGAGCCGGTGGTTATGTGGGGCTCTCCTCCCCAGAAGGGGGAGGCCTACCCACTAAAAACCTCAGCGATGGCCATCCTCTGGCGTTGTAGGGGGCCCTCAGGATCGAGTGTCGCAACTGAGGACCCCCGGCCTTTGCACCCCTGGGTGCGTAAGGGGAGCCCTTCTCGGGGAGGAGTGCTCTTGCCGCCTCCTCCCCTCCAACCTCCTACGACGTCACCCCGGCCATCCGGGGGTGAGGTCCCTCCCGGGTCGACTCCACGGGCACGAACTGCGTCGCGCCCGCCAGCGACCCGTGGCGGCGCCTCAGGCCAGGCTATCTGGCCCGAGGCCGCCTTCTTCGAGCGGGATCGGCCATCTCCCGATCCCGCTCGGCGGCCTCCTTCTGGAGCATCACCGCTTCACAGAAGGAGACCACAGCCCTCCAACCTCCCTCATCCGCCAGCATTGCCGCAATCAACGCTGGCGGAGACAGATCTTGCCCGATCTCTTCGACCAAGACTCGGCGTTCGGAGTCCCAAGCAGGGCACTCCGCCAGCGTGTGCTGGGCCGAGTCGAGGTCGGATGCACAATGGTGGCATCGTGTCGTGTCCTCCCTCCCTATTCGACTCAGATACTCACCGAAACAACCATGTCCGGTGAGTATCTGAGTCAAGCGGTAGGTGACTTCCGCCCTCCTTCGACAGATCCTATAGTCAATTTTTTGCCCTTGAACCTTCAAAATTATGTCTCGAGTGCCACTTACATACTCTTGAACCTTAGTGCTTAGTGCGCTACATGTAGTGCAGTGTAATCACGGGTAGGAGGTAGGACGCCTACATAGGGCGCTCAGTTTTGCCGTGGCAAAACACTACACTACATCTAGTGCACTAGTTACTGATCTACAGAGGGCACTACATGTAGGGTGTTCTGTTTACACTGTATTATTATAGCATCCCAACTCAGTCAGTGACCAAACGTTGACCATGGCGCCCACGCTTTCGAAAATACAAAAATCGGCATTATCCATGCCGTAACAGCGGGTATTATTAGGCGCAAAAAACGAAAATGTTGACCTTTTAAATCCAGAAGATTTGAAGGATTACCTCAGAATGAATACTATTACAGTTTGATCACTTATTAAATTTAGTGACAGATTATATTCACAAACAAGACAGTATAGTTACTGAGAGATAGTGTTACTGCAAAACAGTGATTAGTTGTCACATTAAGATTTCTTGCTACAGGCAACTCCTATCATGACCTTAAGTTCAGTTCTTTAATATCAGAACCTTATCAAATCAATAATATCAGAACTTTTTTTGAGAGTTTTCATGGTCGCCGCCGGTTCAAAGTTTTGTAAATTTTGAGTACTACTTTATACCCGTCATGTCGTAAAGATTTATTCTTATAATCTGAATGATTTTTGTCCCACAATTGTGGTATATCTTTATACAATTTTATAAAATTTATAACGTTTCTTTCTATTGATGTCGTTTTTGTCGAATTGTCCGTTACATGCACATGCAACAAAATATAACAGTATTCAACTATTTGTATAATAAATTTAATTAATATTTTATGCATTTAAGTAAGTGGTCAATATGATCTTTCGTCAATATGAGGCTTTTTGGGGTTATATAAAAATAGGATCTAGGTAAAAATAGGTTATAAGGGATTGTAAAAAAATAAGAAAGGATATGAAATATATGTATGTAAAAAAAAACCTCTGATACGGCTAAGCTATCTTTTTCTAAATATTTATTTAGATCGCGAGTCGCCGGTATTTTCGGGTTTCTCAATCTTTCCTGATATGTAGTCCCATAATCCATACTTGGTTAAGAGAGCTTTAGCGAGCTTTTAGTGTTAAAACCTACTCTAATAACCCCAAAAAGCCTCATATTATTCATATTATAGTATTCCTATAAGGTACACGCGAAACCTATTTAAGGAGACTACGACCGCGAGAGTTTCTAATTCAAATGAGTGTAACCTTTGCTCATCTGGGGTAGTTTTACGGCTAAAGCAAGAGATCTGTTTAAACAAACCCTCGTTATTCTTTTGGACTAAAATACACGCAACACTGTTATTAGAAGCATCGGTATTCAACTGGGTTTCACGTTTTGGATCGTAAAGGGCCAAAATGGGCCTTGAGGTTAATAATTGTTTTATTCTATCACTAGCTTCCGCCCGCGGCTTCGCCTGCGTGAAATTAGTTTTTGTTGATCCTGGTCCCTTACGTCTAAGGTACCAAGATTCATGGTCTTATCTTCAATTCAACCCTTATTTCAGCCCCACACTGGTTAAAAATTTTAAAATGGTAGAACAGACGATTTTTTGTTTCTTATGATGTGATATTGACGAACTTGCATACTAACTTTCAACCCTTATTTCACCCCTTAGCTGGTCGAAATTTCAAAAATGCTAGAACAATTGTTTAATGATTTCTTATCAAGTGCTTAAATATAAAGTTTCATGGTTTTATCTTATAAAATTAAGAAATCCCATACAAACTATCAAATTCGCAATATTATCATGCCTTGAGTTCATTAAAATGACGATAACTTTTTTTTTAATGAACCGATTTTGATGAAACAAAGTTTAGATATTATTCTGAGTTAAAACAAAGCAAATAGTGAAAGTTTCAAGCAAATCGGTTCAGTACTTTCGGAGATAAACGTGAACAAACATACAGACAGACAGACAAAAAATTCCAAAAAATTTTTTTTGCTTTCTAATAATCTATTTAAGTGCCCCTCTATCCATGTTGACGGCGTTAGGGTGATTCTAGGTTGTTGCAAATTTTGGAAGATGTAGAATGAATGGACACGACTGTTTCGTAGCTTTGTATTAAGGCAACTGGTTTGACTCGAACAATAAGATTGCTTAAGTAGAATACGACCGACATACCGCCCACCAAAAGGTCCCTAGGGCCTTTTAAGTTACATTATACATCATTTAATTTCACAACTGCTGAATCTCATGAATTTGGCAAAATTACTCATACTATATAAATCATATTTAGTGGACTGTATGTAAAGAGTTGTATATAAACATAAGTTAAGAATCAAACATTATTAGTTAATCTCAATTGGACATGAATAGCAGTTTGCATCATTTAGCTAAGCACATTACTAAACATGTATGTAAGATAGGTGGGTCAGCATGTAGGTATGCCATTTTGTAAGTATAACTTTACACAATTTTAAGTCAAATTATTCATATTTGACAATTTTAACTCAAAGTATACATTTATAAATATGTGGCTTAAATTTACATAATCATAGTTTTAAAAATTTTATGTATATGTTTAGCATGTTATTATTATATTATTATAACACATCTATTTATATTCACTTTATGAACAAGTAAGTGTATACAGAAAATTTGATTCACCACTAATAATATAAATAAATTGCACAAGATTATGTACCTTTAGGTAAGAATATTAATTTAGATAACGGTCTTTTTAATTCACTTTGTCCTTTACACTGAACTGTTACCACTCTAATTAAATTGTCCTTTCCAGGATGCAGCGCCTTGATTTTTCCCAAAAGCCATCTCGTTGGGGGCAACCCTTCCTCCTTAATGATTACAATATCTCCCACAGATGGTGATTGGGTTGCTGTTTGCCACTTAGTGCGTTGTTGTAGTGTGTTAAGATATTCTGTGTGCCATCTTTGCCAAAAATGTTGCGTCATTTTCTGTACTAGCTGCCATCTAGTTAAAAGGTTTATTTTTGATGTCTCATATTTGTCATCGGGAACACTGAGCAGGGGTTCACCAATTAAAAAATGCCCAGGTGTTAACGGTGTCATTGTCTCAACAGTGCTATCCAATTGGCATAAGGGACGGGAATTGAGGCATGCTTCTATTTCGGCAAGCAGTGTTGTCATCTCTTCAAAGGTAAGTTTCGTGTCCTTATTAATCCTTGCTGTGTTGCTTGGCAGATTGGACACCTGCTTCCCAAAGACCTCCATAATTTGGCATTCGTGGTGGGATGAAATGCCATGTGGTTCCGTCCGTTGCAAGGTGCTCTGCTATTTCAGTTGAAATGTTTCTTTCACCAATGCGAAACAAATGTTTGAGTTCTTTTGCTGCGCCAACGAAATTAGTTCCGTCATCGCTGTATAAATGGAGACATCGACCTCGCCGTGCGACAAATCTACGGAATGCAGCCAAAAATGCTTGGGAAGTTAAGTCTGTAACAGCTTCGAGATGTGTATGGCACGTGTACACATACAAACAAACAAGCAGATGTACCCCTTTATAGTGTAAGGTTCATTATTTGTATTTAAAATTGTTTATTCAAACTGGCAACACTGAAAGAATACGAACCGTGAGTTAGTAATGAGTGGCGAGGAAGGGCATTCGACATCGGGCAGCGGAGCCGAGTGGTCGTGCTCTAGGAAAGTGTAGTAAGTGTTAAGTCTGTTGTGCGAAATACAATTAAGTTAAAGGAATAAACGAGTATTAATTCAGATAACGGAGTTTTACTACAAATCAGAAGTGGTAAGTACATGCTCACATTATTTTATCTATGAAGATGAAATAACTTTAATTGTTTAATGTTGGGTTACATTGTTCAAGTTTTGGTGTACACATAATAGTTCCGTCAGCATTATACCTTATTCTTTGGGGGCATGCAAATTGTCAGTAATATTGAATTGTATTCAGATAGATGGAATTTATAGCTATAACAAAGATAAGTTACTTCTCGTGGTCAATCTTAATGATTCTTATTCATCTTCTTATGGCTTCAAGATAATTACGCATTAAGCCAATTTCAAATGAAATTATTTTATTGAATTTGAAAACGTACGGTAGAATGTCATAAAAATGGATTAGCATGACACGTGGGTTGTACAGTACAACAAAGTAATTTTGTGAACCTAAAAATGGTTGAGAACCTATTAGTTTCCCTGAAATAGCAGTTTTCAAATACCCACATTTATTTTATTTTACACTTCCATTTTTGTCTCTTCCCTTCTTCGTTGTATGATAAAATAATAAATACCTACGCATATCAATACTTTTCGTGATTATTAAAACTATAAATATATAAGCAGATATATATGGCAGGTATATAAGTACATAGTAATCCAAGACATTGCCTTGCTGGTAGTGTTTTATGATATCTTCTCGAGTGATTTATTGCGATTTTATTTCGACCTTCATTTTTTTTTCCTTCTTTTCTCTCTTAGAAGGTCAAGGTCACATTAGAGGTCAAAATTAGTTAGATTGAAACCAGTGTGGGGTATTTAAAAGGGGGCTGAAATTTTCATTTATTTTGCACTCCGATGCATAGTTTCTGAGATATTTCACGATTTCCATTTTACCTATCACTCACTACTGCTTATTTTCCGAACTATTACTAACCACACTTGGTTTGTGAGTCATAGATAATGGAGCAAAGCGAGAACTGGGTCAACCGTCATCTGCAAACGCCTGAGCGTGCTACATCGCGACGCAGCGGACGCGACGAAGGCAGACGAAGTCGGATTCGGCTACGCGGTGAGGCGAAGGGCTACCGCCGCAGTCGTCCGCGTTACCGGGAGCCGCAGCTCTACTCGTCGCAGTCAGCGCAGTCGGAGTATCCAGGATAAGGAGCGTGAGTTAGAACGAGAACGCGAGAGAGTTAAACGGTTAGAGCAGGAAATTAATCAACAGCGAAGTCTCTTAAGCTCTTACGCGGAACCCCGTGACCGTTCACGACACAGTGTACGTGCAGCTCCACGAGATTCGCACAAACAACAACCTTCTATAAAGGATAAAGAAAGTGGTCAGCGGCGCCGCCCCGTCATAATAACGAGGAACCAGTTCTCCGTTCTGTTAGGCGGTCGGCTAGTCCAGTATTTTCTGCGAGAGACATAATTGATATTATAACTTCTATGAAACCATCTCAGCCATCAACGGCTGCACAAGGATCAAATAATTTAAACCACAAAACATACTACACTATATTGTATTTTTATATTATATTATTATAATTATTAACATTGAAAGAGGAGATAAAAAATAGACCTTCAGAGTTTCTTGCCTTCTCTCTCGAGAAGGCTCTCCCAATTTCCGAACAGGTGTCGAGTCAATATATTTTTTTTTTTTTTTTTCCTTATTCGTACGTACGGACAAGTTTTTGTTTTTTTTTTATTTTTAAGCTTTTTTTTGTTTATTGTTGACGTCAATAAGTGCCTGTAAAGGTCTATGTTGAATAAATATTATTTTGATTTGATTTTGATGGATGGATTGTTTGTATCGTACAAACATACTTGCCTAGCTGCCTCGACTTTCATTAAAGTATCCAAGCAGATGAACCTGGTATGAGGGCGTGAACTCTATCTTATTTAACTGGTCGGAATGGCAGGAGAAGCTGATGACAGCTTTTCCATGTGAACAGAACTTTGGCCAAACCCTGGAGGACATGCTAAAACGTAGAAGTAAGTTTAACGAGCCGATCGAAGTTTATTTTTATGAGAAGATGGCATTATTAAACCGGTGTGACGTAATTGGAAAGCGAGCGGTCGATTGCGTTATTCATGGTTTGAGCGATAGAACATTAAAAAACCAGTGCCCTGGCACTGCGTTGTACACACCCTGACCAACTGTTACAATTTCTCGTTAGTAACAAAGATATAGCACAAGCCGTCCCTAATCTTGATCGCACTACTAGTTATAAGAATAGGTTTGTACACAATTCTAGACAACCATATAATGGTAATAATACAGATTCTAAGAAGCCTCACACTGTTACAATCAATCCTGGCTTATTTTGCTACAACTGCAACGAGCGTGATCGTATATAAGACTTCTGAGTATTTGGAATTCCATAGTGTTGACAACGAATTACCTTTCTACGGTTCCCAATTAAAGGACGTCCAAAATATTAAAGTTATAGTAACCTTCTTTATCAATTTATGTGGGCCAGCCACTATAAACTGTATAACTGAGCCAAAAATAAATGGTAATATATATAATAAGTTGCAAGGTTATAGGCAGTCCTGTAAATCAGTACATAACCTATGGCGGCGTTTACTCAGTGAATAGTGGTATGGTAAAAATCAGTGTCGCCCCTATCTCCTACAGGCTTCTATTGAGTATGGGTGTCACATTATGTCGGGGTACACATATACGCATAGTAAACCGTATCGTTTCTTCAGCTCGAACGTTACCGCGTCCGATCTTCGAGAAATCGATAACAGGATGGTTCGTATGGGTGATAGCGCGGATGAACATGATAGGCAAAAATTATTAGATATTTTACATAAAATATAAACACTGTCTTGTGTTTCTTCATTAAAGGAATTAGGGTGTACGAACGTGACTGAAATGTCAATCGAGCTGGACACTAAAAAGCCAGTCGTGTATCGCCCTTATCGTTTATCGCATAAGGAACGTGAACAAGTTCGCACCATGGTAGGCGAAATGCTGGATGCCGGAATCATCAGGGAATCGGTGTCTGAATATGCGAGTCCGATAATTTTAGTGAGGAAGAATGACGGCAAGTTCCGAATGTGTGTTGACTATCGGCCTCTAAATTCACTAACCGCTAAGGAACGACACCCGATGCCAGTGATTGAGGACGAGATTGCTCGCTTGTCTGGACAGGCGTACTTTATCACACTCGATTTGGCGTCTGGTTACTACCAAGTACCTATATCGGAAGCATCCAAACATTTAACAGCTTTTTGTAACGCCGGATGGACAGTACGAGTTTAATCGTATGCCATTCGGCCTTGCTAATTCACCTGCCGTATTCCAGCGGATGATGCACAAAGTTTTAGGATCAGCACGATATTCAGAAGCCACTGTTTATATAGATGATTTGTTAATATACGGAAAGAATAAGGAACAATGTTTGAGCCGTTTTGAAAATGTTTTGAAACTCCTAGACAAAGCAAATTTGACCCTAAACTTATCGAAGTGTGAATTTTTGACTACTAAAGTAGACTACCTGGGCTATGAAGTTAGCGCCGCTGGCATAAGGCCAGGTGGCAAGAAAATCACTTGTGTCATTGATTTCCCACGTCCGCCCAACCAGCACGCATTGCGACAGTTTCTGGGTCTTGTCGGATATTTCCGCAAGTTTATTAGAAATTTTGCACAAGTGTCTCATCCTCTCAACAAGTTGTTGAAGAAGGATGTGCAGTGGTGCTGGATGGACGAACAAGAGAAAGCATTCCAAGAGCTCAAGGACAGGTTAGTACATAGACCCATATTGTCTATATATGATCCTAATTCGGAGACAGAACTTCACACTGATGCCAGTAAAATAGGCATCGGTGGAATTCTACTCCAGAAGCCCTATACCGACGCCACATTTCGCCCTACCGCTTTCTATAGTCGACAGACAACGCCCGAGGAAAAGCACTTTCACGCTTACGAATTAGAAACCCTGGCGGTGATCTGTTCTCTCAAAAAGTTTCGCGTGTATCTTCTTGGACAGAATTTTAAGGTAATAACGGATTGTAGTGCATTACGCAGTACTTTTGTTAAACGCGACATAATACCGCGAGTTACACGATGGTGGCTGCTAATGCAAGAACTTCACTGTACAATAGAATATAGAGCTGGTTCTAAAATGTACCATGTGGATGCTTTGTCACGTAATGCCATTCAAGATAGTGAAACTGCCGATGCATTGCAACAATTATCCCACAGTAATGTCCATTAGCAATGGTGATTGGCTTCAGACCTTACAGTTAGGAGACTCTGAATTGTCCAGAATTAGAGATATACTTTTGCTAAAAACTGACGCTGAAGGTCTAAAGTACATTAAAGACAACTACGTCCACAAATAACCAGTTATACAAAATAGTTGACGGTGAAGATACTAATTTACGCTGGGTTGTCCCGAGGGGTGCGAGGTGGCAGTTATGTCGTTTCAACCACGATGACATTGGGCATTTCGGTGTGGAGAAGACCGTCGATCGAATTAAGAAAACATATTGGTTCCCAAAAATGTCTAAATTTATAAAAAAGTACGTTCAGGCATGCGTCCAGTGCGCTTACGCAAAGAAAAGTACTCAGAGTGAGCGCGAAGGACTTTTACATACTATAGAAAAAATCGACGTTCCTTTCCACACGGTCCACATAGACCATCTCGGTCCCTTCGTGAAATCCAAACGCGGAAATACTCACCTATTAGTAATTGTAGAAGCATTCACAAAGTTTATCTTTGTAAAACCGGTACGAAATACGAACACTCAGAATTCCATACGCGCACTGGAAGAGGTGTTCTTCACGTTCAGATTCCCTGATCGTATCATTAGTGACCGCGGGCCATGCTTCACATCCCATGCGTTTAAAAGATTTTTGTTGAGTAAGGGCATCAAACATGTTTTGAATGCGGTGTCTTGCCCACGCTCTAATGGTCAAGTTGAGCGATATAACCGTTTAATATTGGCCTCTTTAACTGCTCTAAACTTAAATGATGATGAAAAGTCATGGGACGAGAAAATTGACACGGTACAGTGGGGCTTAAACAACACCAAACAAAAGACCACTGGGAGGACCCCTGCGGAAGTAATGTTTGGAACTTCCATGAATGCAGAAATCAATCCAAAATTTAATGAAATTAGGCGTAACACATGTGAGGATAATAATGTTATAACGATGAGGCAGGACGTTAGGGATAGAATACAGCAGGAGCAAATAAAACAGAAGGAAAACTACGATAAAAATAGGAGGCCAGCTCGCTCGTACCAGGAAGGCGATTTAGTAAAAATCACGAAAGCTTTCAGTAATGAAGGTAAAAGCACGAAGCTTTTACCATCATACATAGGTCCGTATAGAGTTATTAGGGTATTAGGAAATGACCGATATAAGCTGGCGTCCGTAAACGGACTAACGGGTACCAAAAGGAAACGCAAACGACCGTTGCGGCTGACCGAATGTTGCCCTGGGTTCATCTGGTTGCTCTTTGAGGTTCATAGTGATTCAAATGATGAAATTATAAATGATTCTGCTTCTGAAATCGATGATTAATAATTTATTCTTCTGAGAAGTTGTAAATTGGTCCAAGTTGTACATGTACACGAAGAACTATGTATTATTGCTATAATTATTATGGAAATAAAAATTGATAATGACAGCTGGAGACCGTTAAATTTTCGAATGGATAACAATACCCTTTTTATGTTAATAATTGTTATTTATAATATTGATTGCGGTACAGCTCCTGCTAGAATTGGATGGGTTAGCAGGAAGTGATATACGTTTGCGAGAATTGGATGGGTTCGCAAATGTTTGGGTAAATTTTGTCGTAAGAATTGGATGGGTTTACGACAGATAAACTTATGCCTTAAATTTAACCTTACTAGAATGGATGGGTTAGTAAGGATTGAATTTATGGCGTTACCTAGCAGTCCCTGCTAGAATGGATGGGTTAGCAGGAACTGGGAGAGTTTACTGAATTTTTGTGTTGAAAGTGTTTAATGCCTTACTAGAATTGGATGGGTTTACGACATATATACTTATGCCTTGAATTTAACCTTACTAGAATGGATGGGTTAGTAAGGATTGAATTTATGGCGTTACCCAGCAGTCCTGCTAGAATGGATGGGTTAGCAGGAACTGGGAGAGTTTACTGAATTTTTGTGTTGAAAGTGTTTAATGCAAATTACGAGAGTTATAAAGAGTTGCAAAATGCTACTCGTGTTCTCAATGTATGCCTATTATATGAATTTACATGAATTTACACATATTTTTGATAGAAAAAAAAAATATTGTTTATAGGAAACATAGTTTATAATATGAGACTTTGAAAATATTGTTTATTTACCAAAACTTTCTGCTCAATTAATTACTGCATTACCTAACTAATGTATAACAAATGATTTTTTTTTTTCCTCTTTTTCTTCTCTCTTTACTATGATAATTGTACATAGTTCTTATTGTTATGAATGCTCTTCCTTGCCGAGTGTAAGGTTTGTGCTCGTCTCCTGGTTGTGTGTATGAGGACATACACGAGGTCAGGATGGACGAGTGTAAGGTTCATTATTTGTATTTAAAATTGTTTATTCAAACTGGCAACACTGAAAGAATACGAACCGTGAGTTAGTAATGAGTGGCGAGGAAGGGCATTCGACATCGGGCAGCGGAGCCGAGTGGTCGTGCTCTAGGAAAGTGTAGTAAGTGTTAAGTCTGTTGTGCGAAATACCAATTAAGTTAAAGGAATAAACGAGTATTAATTCAGATAACGGAGTTTTACTACAATAGCATGATGTCCTCGTCCTTTGGAAGTTCTGAAATGTATACTGGTCCTGCGTAGTCGACTCCACTGTTAAAAAAGCTCGATTGGGGCTACTCTGACTGATGGTAGTTGACCCCATCAATTGGTATTGTACTTTTCCTTTATTAACAATGCAAAACCTTGCAATTTCTTATATGTTTTCTAACTGCGTTTTAAACCAATTATCCAGTACTTACTTCGTAGGTATGTCATCATAACTTGTATACCACCATGGAGAGTTTTTATGTGTGCTTCGTTAATCAATAATGAGGTGATAATGTTGATTACTCGGTATTATTATTGGATGTTTGGTTGTAATAGGCAAGTTTGCATTTTGCAATCTCCCTCCAACTCTAAGCATGTTATCTTTATCTAAAAATGGAGTCAAACTTATTAATGAACTTGATTTTCGGCCTTGCCATTCTTTTCTATGTGTTCTATGTCATTTTTATAAACCAATGTTTGGTAGAATTTTATACATCTTATCAATATTATATCCAATTCTGAGGTAGTTAAATAAATTTCTTTGTTTTCCCTTTTGTT
>JAYEAL010000520.1:0-44251 GCA_036419045.1 Scirpophaga incertulas
TCAACGAGCTGGGTTTCCACAAAGTGTCTGCGAGGTGGGTTCCGCGACTGCTTTCAGTCGAACAAAAAAGGACACGATTGACTATTTCACGCGACTGTTTGGAGTTATTTGAAGTCGATGCAGATGATTTTTTTAATCGTTTTGTTACTATGGACGAAACATGGGTTCATTACTGTACACCGGAAACAAAACAACAATCAAAACAGTGGAGAAGACCTGGTTCACCACCCCCTAAAAAGGCTAAGTCGATTTTGTCGGCAAATAAGGTGATGGCTTCAGTATTCTGGGACTCGAAAGGTGTGATTATGATTGATCTTGAAAGGGGCAGACTATAAACTCTGACTACTACCACCTTACTACGTCGTTTACGAGAGGAAATAAAAGAAAAACGTCGAGGAATGCTCAGAAGAAAAGTCCTGTTTCATCAAGATAACGCCCATGTTCACACGTCAGTACAGTCAATGGCTGAAATTCACAACTGTGGCTTTGAACTGTTACCGCACCCGCCGTATTCACCTGATCTGGCACCATCAGACTTCTTTCTGTTCCCTAACCTAAAAAAGCACTTGGGAGGTCAAAGACTTTCGACAAACGACGAGGTCAAAGCAGCTGTAGACGCATATTTTGACTCTAAGGAAGAATCATTTTTTTTCAACAGTCTAAATGCTTGGGGAGGTGGCAAAAGTGTATTGAACTTGATGGTGATTATGTAGAAAAATAAAAATATAACTGATTTAGTATGTGTTTATTTTCTTGGTTAGGCTGAGTACTTTTCAATCCACCCTCGTATTAACAATGCTACTACTAAGTATATTATAACGCTATATTATGAGTACAATATTTTACAGGAAACGTAATAGTTGATAATCTGTTGAGTTTTGCATAAGCTGTGGAAGGCCCCAAGGCAGTAGCCTCGCCAGCCCTTTCCCAAATCAGTCCCTGTGAAAGGGTGTTACTTACTAAAGTCTCATTTACTTAAATAGCAATTATTAAAACCCTTTAGAACCCATAAAAAGGAATATATTTTCACATTACTCCAATACTCATAACTAAGCCTGTACAAAACATTGCAGCAATATCACTATGAAGAGATTTGCTGGCGTATGCATTCAGGTGCTTTTAGAGTAATAAAACAGTTAAAAGTTCGTTGTTAGTTATATTTGTTGTAAATGATTAATCTATAGTTATGTTTAATCTATGCTGCTGTTGATTCCATATAATACATTAGTTGTTGCTGACTACTACTTGCGTTTCTTTTTAACTATAATATAAAAAATAACTAAAACAATATTCAACTAAAAACCATTCAAAAACATGAATTAATCAAAGGAGATTTTTATAAAATACCAACAGATGTGTAAATTATATATCCATACTAATATTATAAATGCGAAAGTAACTCTGTCTGTCTGTCTGTCTGTTCCGCTTTCACGCCAAAACTACTGAACCGATTTAAATGAAATTTGGTACACAGATAGTCTAGAACCTGAGAAAGGACACAAGCTACTTTTTTTATACAAAAAGGGTTGTAAAGGGTTGAAAAAGGTTGAAAGGAGGGATAATAGGTTGTATCAAAATATTGTTAAAACCACTGAACCGATTTAATTGAAATTTGGTACACACATAGTCTAGAGGCTGAGAAAGGACAGAGGCTACCTTTTAAAGCAGAAAAGGGTTGTAAAAGATTGAAAGGAGGGGGTGAAAGGTTGTATGGCAGTATTGTTAAAACCACTGAACCGATTTAAATAAAATTTTATACGCAGATAGTCTAGAGCCTGAGAAAGGACATAGGCTACTTTTTCATTCAAAAAAGGTTGTAAAGGGTTGTAAAAGGTTGAAAGGAGGGATAATAGGTTGTATAGAAATATTGTTAAAACCACTGAACCGATTTAATTGAAATTTGGTACACACATAGTCTAGAGGCTGAGAAAGGACAGAGGCTACCTTTTAAGCAGAAAAGGGTTGTAAAAGATTGAAAGGAGGGGGTGAAAGGTTGTATGGCAGTATTGTTAAAACCACTGAACCGATTTAAATAAAATTTTATACGCAGATAGTCTAGAGCCTGAGAAAGGACATAGGCTACTTTTTCATTCAAAAAAGGTTGTAAAGGGTTGTAAAAGGTTGAAAGGAGGGATAATAGGTTGTATAGAAATATTGTTAAAACTACTGAACCGATTTAAATGAAACTAGGTACACAGATAGTCTAAAGCCCGAGAAAGGACATAAGCTACTTTTTTTATACAAAATAGGTTGTAAAGGGTTGTAAAAGGTTGAAAGAAGGGATGCTAGGTTGTATGGAAATATTGTTAAAACTACTGAACCGATTTAAATGAAATTTGGTACACAGATAGTCTAGAGGCTGAGACAGGACAGAGGCTACCTTTTAAAGCAGAAAAGGACTGTAAAGGGTTGAAAGGAGGGGATGAAAGGTTGTATGGTAAGTATTGTTAAAACCACTGAATCGATTTAAATGAAGTTTTATGCACAGAAGTCTAGAGCCTGAGAAAGGACAGAAACTACTTTTGAATCCAGAAAAGGGTTGTAAAGGGTTGAAAGGAGGGATGAAAGGTTTGGTGAAAAACTATATGTACCTTTTTTATTTTTTATCATTCTTTTTTTTATTTGCGTCCTTATTATAATGATGCAATTTTTAAGACGTACCTACTTATAATATATAACGTCAAAAATATAAGTAGGTATTTAAGGCTTATGTGATTGACTTAGGTTTTAATTAGAGTTATTTTAATGTTTGAAACACAACAAAATATGAATCGCGCCGCATACAGCGCTGCGCTGCGTTGCCGCCGTCTCACAGGGGGGGGAGGCGGCGTGTGCCGAGCAAGATACGACTTTTACCGACGGAAAACATATCCTTCCTGTGGGAAATTCGAATATAACGCGGGCGAAGCCGCGGGCGGAAAGCTAGTTATTATATAATTGTATAAATTACATTTAACTGCGTTTACTGAACAATTAATCCTAATAGGTGTAGTTATATTTTTGTTCTTTATTTATAAATTTGTTTCGACGTCAATAAATTAATTAAAAGGCCTATGTTGATAAATAGTTTTTGATTTACGATTTGTTATTTTTGTACCGTACAACCAGATAGCTCAAAAATTACATATCTTTCTATTAAGTTAAGAGCGTCGATGGCGCTGTGATCTCGGCACTGGTTTGTGCACCGCATAGAATCGGAAGGCCCGCGATCTAATCCCCACCGTGTACCAATGTGATTTTCGTTCCGAATTTCATATTTATATCCGACGTTCCTACGGCGAAGCAAAACATCGCGAAGAAACCTGCGTACATCTGCGAAGCGATTCAAAGGTGTACGTAGTCAACCAACCCGCACTGGGCCAGCGTGGTTGACTAAGGCCTAATCGCCCTAACGTAATTAGGGTAGGCTTGAGGCCCTCGGTAGGGACGTATATGAGCTGTAATGATGATATGAAGTTAAAATTTAATTTGGCAAAAATAAAAAATGTCAGATATGCCCAAAAGTCATATTAGATATGATTCAAAACACTTTTGGGAAGAAATTTTGCCCGAATAAATTTGTTGAATTATGCCAATAAGATATAGACCAGCCAAGCTCTACAAATTACTGATAATGCCAGTCATGATATAAAAACATATACATATATGTATAGTCTAATATTACTTTACATGTCCTTTTTGTCACTTCTTATTTGTTACGTTATGTGTAACGTTATTTACATAACGACCGTTGAATATTTTGAATATGAAATCATTTTCACTTTATGATACTTGGACATTTGTGTAATATTTATAACATTACTTTTTGATAGAATGACCTTAATAGTATTTTTCTGTACAATTTAATTACCTTATTTTATATACATGACCTTATTTAGAATTAAGTAAGGTTAAGGTCAAGTTCCATTCCATGTTCTATGTAAAAAAATCGGGTGGGGCTGTGCCGGGGCACACGACCGTTGGTTTTAACGTGAAACGTCTATGTTAGGGAATCGCTTTAAAAGTAAAAGATTGAATTGATACAAGATTGACGGTGTTTTAAGTATTTTAATAAGAAACTCAATGTTACAGCAGCGAGCTGACTATATAAGTGAAATATTCACACCACATTTTGGTTACTCAGACTAATAGTTTTTTAATTATTAAGGTGCGATGATATAGACCTTTTCGTTACGGTCCACTTTTTAAACCTGGTACCCGTATGTTTCGGCGCGATTTTAAAGACGTTTCACGTCAAAACAAAACAATGACAAAAAATTAAGTTAAAAAGTTGGGTGCAAAATTATACCAGAATAATCTCAAGAAATCTCATACAGACAAGTGTCCAATCGCATGTTCAGAAAAATAGTAGGCATATTTGAATCGCGAAGAAAAACAATAGCAACAATATATCAGTTGCTCCACGCGACAGGGCAAAGTCTTCAATTTGCCCAGAGGATTTGTGGTAATCTCCCGTGATGGACTACCCTCGGCTCCCCACTCGCGTGGCGACTTCGGATAACCGAGTATAAACGAGACTATTTTATCACAGCTAATATAATAACAGCAGTGTCTTTACTACAAGTTAGCTTTCATTTTTTATAGCTATTTGACGTTTAGTAATCTACAGATGTCAATTTAATGTGATAGAATAGTACAATTACGTTCCGCTAGGGGCGCTGTACAAAGTTTTCATACAAAAATTTACGCTGTTTATCTTTTGCAAACTGGTTTGATTGCTACACTGGTTTTGTTAAGCAATGTAGGAAAGTACAACTAAAGTCTGTAGATGAAAAAGATTTTTAACAATCTATTGTTTGGCTAGGAAAACATCAATTAAGTATGTACAAAAAATGATACACTAACTAATTAATTGTTCGAAATGTTTTTTTGTGTCCAAATTACTATGAAACAAATGAAATCAATGAAATCTTAAATTATTAATTCTTTGAATTAAGTTTTCATTGTTTTCCTTTCTTTAATTTATGAAGTTTGTTAGAGAGATTTGATCCTTATAATTGACCCTACCGATCGGTGCATTAAAAATACAGGGTGAAACTTTTGCAGATTTTAGTCGGTTCGATTACCGGGTGGGGCAAGTGAATTTTCAAAAATCTTTGAATGCAGTTTTATTTTCTTTTCAAAAATAAAGGAATGTTTCCTTTAAGTAAAACTTTCTATCTACAGTATAAGAGTACTTCCCCTCCAGGTGGCATTACAAATTTCCACCCGGTATATGGAATATAACATGATACTGATTAGTGTTATTGTTTCTTGGTAATAATCACAGGTCAGGTTGAAGCCTATAATCTGTTATTGACAATCAAAAATCAAAAAATAATCCTTATTCAATATAGGCGTTTACTTAACAAATATAAAATTTAATGACACAAGGAGCGTAAGAGCTACCTACATAAACTTGTACAAGGAAAAAAGTAGTAACCGTTCATTTGTATCGTGATACGTATCGTATCGATACATGCATGTATCGATACGCCTAACAACATTTAAATTTATTTGTATATACTATGTCATTTTAAGCGAGTTAATAAATTTGGAGATTAGAAAGTGAGCTTTTAATTAAGTGGAATCCAGTGGACGGCGGCGGGGCAATCTTGCTGGCAATTAGACGAAGTTTGCCCATTTGCATGTTATGAGGCAAGTTCAGCGGAGCGGCACACCCGCAGCGGGGTGCTCCACGATTTTGAATTTGAACTGCTCTTTTATTTGGCGACTGTCTGTCTACGTTCCATTTTAATTTTAATATTTGATGTGCAACTTTTCCGTTATCAGACATTCTAAACTTCCAATTTCGTTAGATTCCAAGTTTAAGTTACTTTTTAATATACGATCACTTGCGCGGATGTTATTCCAGAGATTTCAAACTTGAATGCAATTTTTTTATGTTTATGAATGTGCTCTAAAAAGATGTGCTGTTTTGTATAGCTGTGCTCTGAAAAAACCTAGGTCTACGTAAAGCTTCAAAGTGAGTAGGTTATTGCCAGGCTCACTTCTTGGTAAAATTAAACATATATTTTTTTAGGTGTAATTTACAAATTTAGTATGGAAATGAATAGAAATATTGCGACCGTAACCGACGAGGATCCATGAAAGTAATAGAGTAAGATCCCGGTGCCCCCAGACGTTACTTATTTTCTCATAAGAAATATAAATGGGATAAAGTAGTGTTAGTACGTACTTTGAGTGTGTGCATACCTGCTACCTTGGGTCGACGGCCAATTCATAGGTACCAGGTGCTAAAGGTAGATAAATACAGTACTGATTTTTCTTAAATTCTCAGTGCTGATTTTTACATATGTTTTAGATATTGTTGTTAAAAATTAATAATCATTATTGCCAGACACTTTCCATCGGCGCTTACCCTTACCAGACGCTTTAAAGCTTCAAAAAAAAACATATTCTTACTTATAATCTCATTCTTGATTTTTATGTATAATACTTGGAGAACTATTTGAACACCCCTGGTTCAGCAGCCAGACCAATTGGAGGGGTCAAACATCCCCCCAGACACACATAAAGTGTCGCTATGTGTATAAGCGCGAGGTCATTATTTGTACGCTTTACGCATCTTTTGGTATAAGGCTCATGTCGCCAAAACTTTGTATAATTTAAAAGTGAGCTTTTACAGCAGTTTCGACGAGCTAATTAGGTATATCACTAGTCTCTGGAAGAATGCTCCTACGAAGAAAATTAGTATTTTTAGTCCTGACAATAATGGGTGGACGTTGAAAGATAATAAATATCATTTTTAACTGTTCGATGGGACCAATTGCCGAGCTTTGTCAGTGAATCGCTTCAAGAAGAATCAGGTATTATACTTTAAATTTGAATAATTGATATAACCGTATAACTCTTTGATTCTTAATTATGTTATTTTGTTACAGAAAATGAAAGTAATATGGATGATAATGAAGATAGTCAATGCCAACATTGGGTTGATGATGACTTATCAAACTATGATGACAGTAAAGATCACGCTGAATGTTCAAACTACAAATAATCCGAAAGAAGAAAGACATGTATAGCTTTGTATAATTTTAAGATTTAATAAACATGAATTTTTTAATAGTAGTATTCAATTTAACTCGATGATAAGATGTAAAACATAGGTTAAAGAAACTTATATTTATTATTTATAAAATTTTCTCAACCCAGATCACTTTGAAAATACCTTGTAATCTTCAGATTCGATTTTGTATGTAACGAATCTTAATCTCTCTTGATTATATCGAACAGAACAGAATTTTAGCGACACTTTATGTGTATCTGGGGGATGTTTGACCCCTCCAATTGGTCTGGCTGCTGACCAGGGTGTTCAAATAGTTCCCCAAGTATTATACATAAAAATCAAGAATGAGATTATAAGTAAGAATATGTTTTTTTTTTTTGAAGCTTTAAAGCGTCTGGTAAGGGTAAGCGCCGATGGAAAGTGTCTGGCAATAATGATTATTAATTTTTAACAACAATATCTAAAACATATGTAAAAATCAGCACTGAGAATTTAAGAAAAATCAGTACTGTATTTATCTACCTTTAGCACCTGGTACCTATGAATTGGCCGTCGACCCAAGGTAGCAGGTATGCACACACTCAAAGTACGTACTAACACTACTTTATCCCATTTATATTTCTTATGAGAAAATAAGTAACGTCTGGGGCACCGGGATCTTGGACTATAAAGCTGTGCCATCGAATCAGTAAACGTATTCTGCAACAATCGGGAACCTTCTAGTATATCATAGAAGTGTTCGAATACATCAAATATTCGGGAAAGGTCGCTTGTGTTGCTAACGCCATCTAGTGTCGAGTAGAAGAGCTAAAGATAATAGATCTTTATAGAATCGCCTAGACTTCTCCATATGACTATACAAGCGGAATGTAGGCCATTTGGGTGTACCGTGCCTCTGCTAGCGCATATGCTGGCTTTCATAGCGCAATGCTGACTGTGCCTCACTTCAGGTGCGGCCTTTCTTATCACGTCAAGCTTTAGAGTCATTAGGACCAACGACTCCATAGACACTGTCGATCCGTCGTTAGTTACATCTTAAATAATACGTTCGTCACGTTCTTTTTTCATCATTTCTGAAAATGTCACGAATTTTGTGAGACTGTCCAATAATATTTGTTGGGGTAAAGTGTAAAGTGGAGTAAAGTGACTTACTACACTCCGGTCCGTAAAGTGGAGGGATACACGGCAGAGGAAGGCCGAATAAAAGATGGATCGATTGTGTGAAGAATGATATAAGAATGAAAGGAGTAAGCATGGGAATGACGGCTGATAGAGAGGAATGGAAGAAAAAGATCTACTGCGCCGACCCCAGATAATGGGAAATGGGCAAAGACGATGATGATGAGTTAAAATCAATATTTTATTTATTTATTTATATTTGGGAAACAAACAGTAAACATTTTACTTAAAATTACTTATTATACACCAGTAAGTTTCTACTTAATTACTAAAACATGTTTAAAGTAGACTACTGAACATTTTAAGAAATGAAATACTATTTAAAAGAACAAATATGGAGCGCTATGGTTTCGGTTATTAGAACGAATAATGCTCTTAAACTTATCAATATTTAAACAAAAAAAACAATGACAGACCCAAAATTATTGTTATAAAAATAACATGAACGATCGAAAACAGTGTTCTTACAATAATTATATATTATTATTCAAAATAACAGTTGCAGTTGTATTGTTACTTCTAAGTATAATATTGTTTAGTTAATAGTGTACTCAAATGTATAAATAAAGCACATAAATATGATACCAAATTGAGAAAAAGTATTCAGTTGTACAAAATAATTCACGATAATTATTATGTATTTTTTTTCTTATACGTGAGCATAATAATACTAAAACGCAGATTAAATTAGATGATAAATTGCGAATTCCGGAAAAACAACAGCATAGAACTATAACAAACTCACCCCACCAAGAGCTCAAACACAAGATTTGCTTGCTAAGCTGTAACAAATATAACAAAACTAGATCGATAGCAATGTCAACTTTAGGTGGAAATGTGTGTGTCATTACCTCATGCCAAATTGTGGAATAAGGCAACTTGTACAAGGGATGGACGTGAAACTGGCAAACTTTACAATGACAGATTACTGCATTATACTTGTAGGGGAGGCTGATTTCCATACGACTACAGACTATTATACTTTGATAAAGCATCTACGGGAAGAGCTAATTAAGATTAAACACACCAATGTTCTCATTTGTCTTCCAACATACAAATGTTCTAGATTTTCCAATATTTTTAACTGGAGAGTAGAAGTATTTAACAACGTTTTATATTCGGACATAATGACCCATGAGTATGCCTATGTAATTGACTCTAACCGCGACCTACAGTATAACAATACGATGTTTCACAACAGATTTGGTTCCATTAACAATCACGGCTTAAACATAGTATTCCAAAACATTAAAAATACAGCATATGATATCAGAAAATATTATTCACTGCTCAATGAAGTTTCTCCTATTCACCAGCAAACATCACCAAATACGTCTCGTTTAGAAAATAATCTTTTTCGTCCCCTCTCGTTATAATAAAAATAATTACGTAGGTATTTTACACCAAAATATTGCAGGGGTTCTTCATAAACAGGAGGAATTATATTGTTCAGTATCCGAACTTAATGATAAAGGTACTTATGTAGATGCTATATGTTTATGTGAGACAAACCTTAGGAAAGGGTCAGAATTCAATGTAAAACTTAAAAAATTTTGAAGTTGCCACTACTTTTTCTAGAAAAAAAAGTAAGGGAGGCGGTGTGGCAATATTAGTTCGCAGAAATACAAACTATACAGTCATAAAAGAACTAGAATCAATTGCACTTCCATTCGCCTTCGAATGTTGTGGAATAAACCTTATTGACTATGGTATTGTATTGATATGTATATATACAAATAAAACACCAACATCAACAGCCTCAACGTTTTATAATAAATTGTGCGATTTATTGCAGTCGGTAGGAAATAGAAGTAGGAAAAATTATGTCATATGTGGAGACTTTAATATTGATCTTATGAAGGACACCAAAGTTGCAACCGAGTTAAAAAGAATATTTCAAACTTTCAATTTGCATCCTACCATTCTAAGCCCTACTAGGATTACGACAACATCAAAAACTTGTATAGATCATATATTACAAATGTTCAAGGCGTTCCGGCTCGCGTTCATGAGTTAGGTTTATCTGATCATACGGCTCAATCTATTCTCATTCCGATAAGACAGCGTCTACATTCGCCTATAACATGGTGGTATGAATATAGAAGAGACTATTGTAAAGATAACCGTAGAAAGTTTCAGGAATGTTTGTCGTCTCTTTCTTTTGCAGAAGTATTCGACAAAGAGAACGCATCTCAAGCTTTCAGTGCATTTTATAATTTATTTTCTCTTTTCTATAATCTTTGCTTTCCTGTATGCAAAATTAAAGTTTCTAATAAAAATAAAATTAACCGTTAACTAAAGGAATTAAAAGATCTTGTACATATAAAAGAAAACTGTATATCAAAAGTAGACAATACAAAGATCATAAACATATATATAAAAGGTATTCAAAAATATTAAAAAAATGTATAAATAGTTTTTATAGGTCAGAAAATACAAAATATATTGCTAGCACAAACAATACTTGTAAGGCTACATGGAGAGTCATTAAAAAATATACTACACCCGATTTTAGCGGTAATACTATAGAAAAAATAGCATGTGGTAACTCTGACATAACTGATCCTCAACACATATCTAATATTTTTAATGATTTTTTTATAAATATTGTCAAAGATAATTGTGATAAATCGATAGCAAATGACCTTAAAATGGATAATATCGAAAAAAGTATATTCTTAAGCCCAGTAGGCATGAAGGAGTTTATTAAGGTAGTTGGATCATTAAAAAATTCTAATTCAGTTGGGTATGACGACATAAGAACGGACATAATTAAGGAAGTTATTACATATATATCCGCTCCGTTTTTGTATGTGGTTAATTTATGTTTAGGGCAAGGCAAATTTCCAGACTCACTCAAACAGTCAATTGTAAAACCATTGTACAAGAAAGGTGGAAAAAGTAAAATTGAAAACTATAGACCCGTTACTCTGATACCAATATTTTCAAAGATACTTGAAAAGGTAATTTTTATTAGGTTAAATAATTTTTTGAAAAAATAATATTATTACGGAGGAACAAAATGGGTTTAGAAAAGGTAGAAGTACTTCGTTAGCGGCATTTAAATTAATAAGACATATAATGAACTGTATAGATAAAAAGAAACCAATAGCAGTACTATTCATGGATATGTCTAAAGCATTCGATTTCGTCTGTCATGAGCGACTTCTCACAAAATTATCTAGATATGGTGTGCGAGGACCTGCACTTGAATTGATTAGATCATATCTAAGTGATAGGACGCAGTGCGTTGAGATTAAAAGATATTGCCCTAAAACAAAAACTATTTTGCCATATAGGTCTTCTTATAGAAATAATCACTTTGGTGTTCCACAGGGCAGCATACTGGGTCCTTTACTGTTTTTATTATACATCAACGATTTCCCCAAACATATATCTCAGGAGTGTATCTTATTTGCAGATGATACAACCCTTATCGTTGAATGTGGCGACGTAGCCGCATACAAATGATGAGGTGAATGATGTGTTATCGCAGGCTGTGGCATGGCTTAAATCTAATAATTTAAAATTAAACTCAGAGAAAACTAAATATATTCAGTTTCGAACGGTCAAAGGAAATCCTCAACCCTTACATGTTACAGCCAGCGGTAGCATCATTGAAGAGGTTGAGCATATACAATTTCTGGGTCTAAATGTAGATTGTCATTGTAACTGGAAGTCGCATATTGATAAATTGTGTACCAAAGTAAACAATTTCGTATATGCTCTAAGGAATGTCAGTAAGGCGGCATCTGTAAATGCGGCGCTTACAGCTTATAATGGTTACATTGACAGTATTTTGCGTTATGGAATTATTCTATGGGGAATTCTGTAGACATTCATAATATATTCCTGTTACAGAAACGATGTATAAGGGCAATAGTGAATATTAAAATAACTGATTCCTGCCGACCCTACTTTAAAAACATAATATTCTACCATTACCATGCTTATATATACTGTAACACTTTTTTTTCACTGATTTTAAGTACTATTAAAGACACTTTTTTTTATTCATATTGATTAAAATCACTTTTACAATTGTATCTTGCATTGGTTATGTTTACGTCGAATTGTTACTTTGACATTGACAGTTCTATAGTGTGGGCCGCTTATCATGATCCTAACACCATTATCTATGGGCAAATTAGGCAACCAAATCTAGCCAAGCGTCGTCTACAAAGATAGGTTCTTTATTAATAATACTGAAACATCACTCCAGAATTCATAGATTAAAAACAGTGTCGTAGATTAATAACTGCCCACAGATTATATACCGGATACTAATTAACAACAAACTATTTGCACTGCCGGTTACAAAAATATAATTAGGATTAAACTTAAATTTAGGAAGATCAATTCTTCCTTTCCTTTATTTGTGGCGGATCGACATAGTTTCCACACCATCCTAGTTCCATTTAATAAAAACATCACATACTATACATCGTCTATATAGTCTTTGCCTGATCGGTGGTAAGCAATCTGTAATGGTATACTAATCTGTGACTTGGAGATCTGAAATCTGGGAATTGGGAATCGATCTATTGTAAAAATCTCACGCATATTTCGGTATATAACTACGTATATAAGTTACTGAAAGTGGTGTCAGGATCACAAATTTCAGGAGTATTTTATTTCCCATAAAATTATCCATATCTCTTGGAACCAACATAATTTAACCTAGTTGCCACCGGCACTTAGGAAAAATAATAAACTAAAATATTTACATATTGAAAGCCCGATAAAAAGGTCAGTAATAGTTGCATTTATCTCTTTAATCTCTTTAATTTCAATTTGTTCCCAATATTAATGATTTTCACAAATAATTATTGATATTTGTTGTGAGCGGGTAGGCTTAACCACCCATACCAAATCATGCTGAAATTAGTTGTTCAGTTGCTAATCTCATGTATTTGAGGTAATTGGTGTTTGTATTTAATCATAATAATATAAATAATGTAAATTCTTGTTCTTTTAAAATGTAAATGTACCATAATTTGATGAATGTTCAATAGATCATGTTTGATATTTTTTCCTTTGTAACCTAGTTGTCAGATTTAATTGTATGAAGAACAATAATGTATATGGGTTCCTTCTGAACCGCATAGACCACCCACAGTGAGTCCATGACTATGATAATGTAGCATTTTTCTGATATGTAACAGGGCAAAAAGGTACCGGGAGGTATTTATACCTGAAAGGCCCGGCCCTACAAACTTATGTAAGAAAAACATACCTATATAAATTACAATATCCTTGAAGAAAAATTATATAAACCAGAAGAAGAATAATTGCAATTTATTAAAAGAAGAGTAAAAATCGAGTGTCTGGACCCAGTCTCAAGGAAGGTATTCAGTACTAACCACCGGGGGATGGGAATCTAGCTTAAGAATTCATGTTTTAGATTTTAGAATTACCATTTAATTATAATTTTATTTCAAGACCCTGATCAACCATTGTTGCTAAATATCCTTGCCGAGATTGATCAAACAGCACCAGAACCAACCTGCCCTTGTGATTAATAATTCAAATTTGTTATTTAAGTACATAATAAAGAGTACACTTATTTCTAATTGAGTATTATTTTATTTTTTATTTTAATTGTAAAAAAACTTAAATATAAATTGTTAATAAACTTAAAACTTAAATTAATAAATCAGTAACTTTGTATTTTTTGTATTATTTGTGTTTTCTTTATAAATCTAGTTGGTGAGTAAGAGTATTTTTATATTACAATACACGAAATATGTTTATTTGTATTTAAGCATAAGACTTTCTTCGTAAAAGACAAGACGTCACTTATGGTACGATACGTAACAATCCCAACTAATATTATAAATGCGAAAGTGTGTTTGTTTGTTTGTTTGTTTATTTGTTTGTTTGTTTGTTTGTTTGTTACCTCTTCACGCTTAAACTACTGCACCGATCATCACGAAAATTTGCATACACATAGTCTGTGGTACGGGGAAGGATATCACATTTTATCCCGGAAGAAAGTAGCTACTGTTCCCGTGGGATCGAAATTAACGCGGACGGAGCAACGACGGGCGGAGCCACGGGCAAGAAATAACAATATAATTATTTAATAATATTTAATATTTGCATACACATAGTCTGCGGAACGAGAAAGGACATAGGACACCTTTTATCTGTTCCCGTGGGATCTAAATTAACACGGGCGGGCTACTAACAGTGTAATCCTTACTAATATTATAAATCGGAAAGTGAGTTAGTTTGTTTGTTTGTTTGTTCCGCTTTCACGCCGTAACTCCTGAACCGATTGCTTTGAAATTTAGCAGACGTAAAGATAAAAGTCCGGATTAAATAATAGGCTACTTTTTATCCGGAAAAATCGACAGATCCCACGGGATGCACAATAAAGGCTTCGCACGAAAACTACTGCACAGATTTTCATGCGGATTTCATTCATCAATAGATAGACTGATTCTTGAGCAAGGTTTTGCGGTATTTTTTATCTGTTTAGTCCCACGGGAAGCGCGATAAAACCTTCGCGCCATAAACCGACTTCCGCGCATATGTAGCCGTGGGCAAAAGCTATGACCCTTAACCCTCTATAGACCCAATCCCGAAATCCACGCGGGCGAAGCCGCGGGCAGAAAGCTAGTATATATATAAACTAGAAAGACCTCGTGTAAAACTGTCGGGCGTGTCAAGGAATGTATTTATTATGTGTATTGACATTTTTAATGAATTACCAGATAAGTTCAAAGACGAAAATTTAACATTAGGACAATTTAAAAGAATGACCAAACAATGGTTAATAAACAACTGTTTTTATAGCTTGAAAGAGTTTATGGAGCATAGAGGGTAATTAGTTATTAATTGGAAAATGTTAACTAGTATGTAATTCAGATTAGGTAAGACTGTACGCAATTTAATTGTAATCTTTTGACTTGTATACATGTGAAAATAATTTAATTTTGAATTTATTTAATATTGACTATATACATTTAATCGTTTATTAGGTATTTGAATTCGGATATAATTTGGACCCTTTAATATTGACATTCTTCTATTGACATCTTGTGTATTTTGACTGTATTAATTTTAAATTTGACTGTATTAATTTAAAACTATAAAATCTTAATTTGTTCACCTTAATTTTGATTGATAACTTTGTATAATTAGTTTAATTTTAAATTATTTGTACGCCTGAAGTAGGCAGCCTGTAAGGGAATTTTGAGTACTTAATATAAGACCTAATGTATACCTACATGCTCGCAAATAAATAAATAATAAAAAAAAAAAATTCAACACTGAAATATATATTATAGTTTCCGAATTTTTAATTAAATATTAATACTTCAAAAGAAATAGAAACAAAACGAATCGTGATTTTGAAGTGCGTATAAAACTGTCTCTTCATGAAAAACCAAGCAATTAAGGGCTGGCGACAACCATTAAAGTTACCCTGTGAAGTGAAGCGTTACGCAAGATTTTGGTGTTCATGCGAAAATACTTCCATTTGCCTAATTGAGCAATTAGGAATGAAAAACGTTGTCTGCGTAATAAATTCTAACAAAAATATTTCTTGTTTTCACAAAAGTTATTGTTGTTCCAGCGTTTCTGTTTTATTATAAGAAAAGATAAGTGGTTACTGAATTAATTTTCCAGTTATAACACTCTTTGAAGTTTGTAGCAATGGAGCAGAAAGGTTCTTGAGTAGCAGGCAGATGCCGGGTACGGCAACGTTGGCAGGCCTCCCTACATGGCTGAGGAAGGCCATCCAGGATGTTGTGATTGTGGGTAGCGACGTCCAAAACGGAAGTTTTACCTGGTAATAAAAAAGGCCTCCCACAAGATAAGCAGGTGACTTAGTGAAGACCGAAGAAAGGCACTGAACGCCAGCAGCGTAGGACCGATCGGTGTGCAGATCCGTGGGTGAGGCCGTCCAGCAGTCGGAAGACACTAGAAGTTGTTGACAAGAATGTTTACCTCTGACTAATATTCCAACCAGATAGAGGTCTATATATTGATGGCACCAACTCCGCTGGATGTGTTAAGTAAGATACTATTCTCGGTCCATCAAAAACGAAAGTCTTTCGTACCTGCTTGCCAGTGATGATATATGGAATTAAAGCATAGCTACCGATAGTAGGTCTAATACCAGAGGTCGGAAATAGGTACAGTTATTTATGTACTTGCATGGAAATATTGATATAATGTGGACCTTCCCGGGATTTCTAATGGACAATCATACATACATACATACATTCACGCCTTTTTCCCACGGGGGTAGGCAGAGATTACGTCTTTCCACTTGCTACGGTCTTTACATATCTCTTTCGCTTCATCTACTTTCATAACATTCCTCATACATGCTCGACGATTGCGGGTACTTCCGACCTGGCCTTTTTTGAGGACACTTTCGATTTGTTTGAAATATGTTCGCCTAGGTCTTCCTCGTCCCGTATCTCCACTCACTCCAGCTTCATAAATCATTTTGGTCAGTCTACTTTCATCCATCCGTTCCACATGCCCAAACCATCGAAGCATCCCTTTCTCTATTCTTGTCACGATATCCTCTTTCAAACCACATTTCTTTCTAATCACTTCATTATACTATCTGTCACTCAGTTTTACTCCTGCCATACTCCTCAAAGCTCTCATTTCTACTGCATTTATTCTGCTTTCATGTCGTTTCTCCCATACCTAACTTTCACTTATGGAATGGACAATCCCAATAATAAAAACCTCAGAAGCAGACAAATAAAACGAAGATAATTAAAATACAATTTTTATTTGCTTACATTAATTCACAATACAAATTATTGATAGTCTTAAGCAAATTCTCATACGCACATTTCACCTTTTTTATAAATACGAGCGAATACTTTTGCTTCTAGTCTAGACTCGTAAGGTTATTCAAACGGCCCATCAGAATAATTTTCCTTGTCCGATTCAGTGCCAGTAAGATTTGAAGTGTTCGCTTTCGACATTACTGTATGCCTTTTGTGAAATTTAAAATGTATTACCATTAGCTTATCAATATTTTCTGGCTTCAATGTATTTCTCCGAACGTCTAAAATAACTTTAATCTTTTATTCAAAAACTCACGGGATTTTTTCTGCTCTTTAAAATTAATCTCGGAATTTGAGGCTCTATCCGACCTCTGCTAATAAGGAAGCAAAATCATAATCACAATCACAATGGCAACGGAGAGGTGAAATCCACAGACAAAGTAGATTCACTGCATAGCCCGATGAGTTGTGAACCTTAAGTAGCAGTGGGCAAAGTACATTGTTCGCAGAACTCACGGTCATTGGGATGGAAAGATCCTCGTGTGACGGTCTTATACCGGGAACCTCAGCGTGGCCGACGCTGGTGATGCAGGAAGGAGCTGGATCCAGCTATGGGCCAGCTTGGCAGAAATGATAATGACGATGGATTTCTCAAAATTCATGACTGATAATTATCTCTTAAATAAAATATATTTAACAGGCTTATTTTCTTTTGAATATAATTTTGAGAAGCCAAGACTTTAGGGTTTCAGACTTTTGAAACTCAGAAGAATTTTACTGCCGAGTCATACAAACATTTTGGTTGTTGTCTTTAGCAAGGAAAATGGAAAATGTTTTGATTATAAACAAGAAACATACATACATATAATTACGCCCAAATAGACATATGCTATCGTGGGATATTTTTTATATAATTTTAAGGAGAACATTTCCGTTATACATGATATCTGCGTATCTTTAACCATTAAGGCTGCTCACGCGAAGGAAGCTTAAAAAATGGAGCAACTTCTCCTGTTTTCCCAACATTTCCCTTCACTGCTCTGCTCCTTTTGATTGCTACAATCAATGATTAAAAGTGATTAAAATGATTGATGAAAAATGATTAAAAGTATACTATAACCTTTTTTGGCATCAATATCCCTAATCACCCCCTGATAGTTATTTTGGAAATATATTTCATGTAGAGAATTGACCTCTCTACAGATTATTATAAGTATAGATGAACCAATTTCTATCAAAACAATAAAAAAAAACAATTCGTGTAGTTAACAGTAGTGCCATTTAACGGGAGGCGCGCACGATTCACGGCTGAGTGTACACTGTGTGATTAGATAGTAGAATGCAAAAGATTTTACAGCATAATTGAAATAACATTATTTTCACGCATGCTATTTCTTTAGATGATTACTTACTGTATGATCCATATTGAACTAGTATTACTGTTTTAACTATCAGTACAAACGTAGTGGGTCGAATCGTACGCGGTGCTTTATGCAGAGCTCGGGGTTAACGGTCAATGTAACAAACTACATTCACTTTCGTATCATTAGAACAGAATATATAGGAAAGATTCCGTATTTTGTAATCATTTACATACATTGTCGTTACATATCGATATAATATTGAGAGCTTACTCAGACTGGTTTAGCATCCGTCAGGGTGTTCGACAGGGATGTGTGGCTTCGCCGTGGCTGTTCAACCTATTTATAGATGATTGCTTGAAAGATTTGAAAGATAGTGAGTATGGACTAAGAATGATTGAGTTGATCATCAAATGCCTCCTATACGCCGATGATCAAGTTTTATTATCATCGTCGGAGAAGGAGTTGCAAGCGATGGTAGACATAGTGTATGGTGCTTTAACAAGCAAAGGAATGAAAGTGAATGTAAGCAAGACGAAAGTAATGGTTTTTGAAAGAGAAGAATGTATGACAAACTGTGATATTATGATTGATGGGCAAACAGTAGATCAATTGAAAGAATTTGTACAGTTAGAAAAGGATCATTTTATTGCGTCATTATATCGCCCAAATAGCGCCATACCTTTTCAACTGTACTGTAGTGTATGAATTGTAATAAACTTTATTCTGTAAAGTTGAAATTTATATATGTTCTTCATAGCGATTTTAATAATGACAAGCAGTTCTTAACATGACTGTTTAACATGAGAGTGCGAGTAAGAGGCATAAGGTCTCTCATATTATTAGTTCAATTCATATTATGTAAAAATTGATTTTATTAGTTATGATAAAATATACATAAGTTATTAAATTAATGTGCATGCTCATCTGATATGTCACTATTAATTTCTTCATCTTCATATGATTCTTCATTACTGATTTCATCATTTAAAAAGAAAAAAGTTTCAATATATTAATAATATCATCACATCTCGGATCTTACTCAAATGTATCATCGTGTATGGATACAAACATTCCTCGATTTCTGATGTGAGAGGTGGCAAAGCAAAGAGGCGGGTTTTGGTCGAATTCAGTCGTACTCGTCGTGGTGCACATGCGAGCAGCTTATCAAAAATGTAGCGAGGAAATCGAAACGAAATTCAGAAGGTAACCAATTGCAACAATCGACTATAGTTTATTACATCGGTCAATAATATTTGATTGATAACACGTATTAATTCAACACTACTTTAAACAAATCGTCAACGAACAGTTTGGCTGCAAAGACAAATGTAACAGTCATTAGATATTAAAAAATGTGTATTCTTGTAAATCTTTCTTGTAAAATAGATTTTTTAATTGTATATGTACTAAATTGCACGCATACAGTTATCAGCATGTCTATTGCGTAACTCAAATGACAAGTAAAAATTGTTATCACCGCAAGTGATTTAAAATTCATGACTGCTTTTAAGTTGGGAAAATTGCAAAATTTCAATATCAAATGGCAATGTATGTTGATTCACTTACGGTGATAATTACTTCCTCTTGTCATTTTAGTAACATAATATCTTTATATCTATCCTACAAATTAAAACCTTTGTAAATTTTTGGCTTTTACAGATATATAAAAAAATATTTCACCGTGTTATTTGTCCAATAGAAAGATATATTCTAGGATTACAATATTCTTGAAGAAACTATTGGTATATTTTTACCTTTATAGAATTTGCATATATAAGATCGTATTGTCTGCATTTCAGTCGCGTGTAGCCGCCTCCTTACTCCAGTTGACAGTTCGATCCCTCTTCAAATCGAACACGACGTTTAGCCCTTCACAACTTAGATTGGTAGAGCCTCGGAACTCCAATAAAACGGAACGCACCTGGAATGCCGAGTGAGACCTTTTTGCTGTCAAACTTTTCGCGTAAAACCTCCTTCCAGTGTTCTTTACACTGATCGAAATAGTTTTGTTTCTGCCATTTTGTATTTACTGTGATCAGATATAAAGTGCGGAAAAGGTTTCGCGTTGTTTGCAATATGGAGATTTCATTTCCTACTGTTTATAGGACTATATTATGGTCGATTGGTTTCAGGATAAAACTTGAACGAAAACCGATAATAAGACAGACTCTTTTTACTACTACATAACTTGCAAACAGGCATGCTACAGACTTTTCACCTTTCTAAGCTTGCAAAAGAATTAAGTTTACTAATTTTCCTACTTTTATCTAAGTTGTCAAACAAATAATTGATAAAAATTCGATTGCCTCTCTAGTAAAAAAAAAATTGAATGTAATCCGGCCTACTTTGAAGTACTAATCTAATCATTGAATAATTAGGCTTTAAGGCGGATAACTATAGAGGTTGATATAGTGCGCGACAATCGGTCTATGATAGCTACGCATTTTTCTGAATCTCAAAGTAGATTACACAGTTTATTTAAACCATTTGGCCAAGTGGTTTTCGGGACCCAGGTCTAAATTTTGGATATTTTGTTCTCCTGGTCGAACTGAGCAAAAAATGTAATGGTCGCAAAAAAAGTTAACGACTCATTTACCCGCAAGGGGGCTCTGAAGTCTGAGTTAGAAAATCGTGGTTTTCGGCAGAATCAGCAGTTTTTCTCCTTGACTAGCTGATTTAGAATATTCAACATTTAGAAAAAGTAAAAGACGCATTTTCCTGTTAGGGGGCTCTGAAGTCTGAATCAAAAAATCGTGGTTTTCGGTAGAATCAGCTGATTTTTGGATATGTTGTTCTCCTTGACGAGCTGATTCAGAATACTCAAACATAAAAAACACACACAAATGTGAAAAAAACATATACAGCCAGTAACAAGGTTTTTCATATTAACATCTGTAGGTGACACAGTTAATTTTAATAACAAAATACATTAAATAAGGAATTACAAGAATTTAGACAAAACAAAACTAATAATATGGAAAAGAACATAGGTACTAAGAATTATATAAGGAAGTGGGCGCGATTACCTGTTTGGCTAACCAATTAACGCAGGACCTTCTAGACCTGCAAGCGGCGGCATCTGAGCCGTCGCCTCCTTTGTCTCCCCCTATCCGGCAGCCTTCTGCTTCGCCACGAGTAGGTTCCCAGTCAATACAGGCCGGTCCCACTTTGGAGAACCGCGCCTCTTCTAGCGCCTATGCCCTCTCCATGGGCAACGCTAACCGTACCTCTCCTGAGGTACGGCTAACTTCCATATAAGCCAGTAGGGTCATTAGGACCAAAGGCTTAGCCTGAGTTTAGTCGGTAGGTCTGTTGGGTCGAGCCGCCTCGATTCACCAGGAGTCCGACATAATCAACGCATCAATTACCTGTTTGAAAGTGTACGTGTATGTTTGTATGTTACTACTCATGAAAACCATATTTGAGAACGCGACAAATCCCATTATCAGCGTTATATCAGCGACAATACAAATATGTAGGATCAAAATATGATTTTATTAATGCGTTAACGGATATAATTAAAATCAAACGTTTCGTTCGTAATGACAGGAAGAATATACTTTTTTGGTTAATTTTCCCATTCTGGGAAAGCAAAGGGAACGATGCCCATACAGCCAATTCTTCGCTTTTTTCTTCAATAAGAATATTCTATAAATATATAATATTTTTTTATTTCACCCAATGGTAGGCAAAGGTTACCAAAAGCCATACAGTTTTTTCATATGTACCTAAAGAGGTTTTATCTGTAGATGGAGTAGAAGAGTTTTATTTGTCCTGATTCAAATTTTACAAATATTTGCAACTGTGAAATGCTGTCTATGCCTGAAATTAATTTATACGGGTTTGAAATTTAGTGAGAACATCTAGTAAGGCTCTATCTATTTGCTGCTGTTTTTGTGTATTATTCTATTTTCATCAAGCAGAATGAAACATTCTAGTGATGATTCCAATGCGTACAGTCCAACTGTAAAGCTTGATATGCTGCTGTCTGTATTTTAGAGAGGTGAAAAGTTTATTGTATAAGAGGCGAGATTAATCTCAACTCGCTGAGTAAATATTTTTTATAGCAAATAGGCGCAGGAAAATTTTGAGTGTGATTATAATAACACATAATTTATTTTGCTGGGTGGGTAAAGACAGTTTAGCCTTTTACCGCCATATTAATCTAATGAGATTGCTACATAATCTGAAAGAATGCTTTTACCACTTACTGAAATAACTGAAATCCAAGCTACGGGTAAAAGCAATAAACAATTAATAATCACAAGACCATTACCCTCTCTATAATTCAAAGGTCTAGTTAGCTACTCTTGTACACATTATGCGCTGAAATGGCTGAAACAAAGGGAATGGGAATTGCTAATGTCATTAACAGAAGTGAATCTCAACGTAGTGGCGCGGTGATGCTGTGTCTTACAATGGCATCGCTCGAAATCTTCAAACGAATCCATTGGTCTGTTCTGATAAACTTCATGTTCGGATTGCCCCGAGAAATGAAATTTGTTGTAATGTGGTAACTGGTATATTATAAAAAAAAAACTAAAATTAACTGACTATATTAAATAAATGTGGTTTGAATACTGGTATGGTTGATTAAGGTGAACTGAAAAATGAAAAAAAAAAAAATGAGACTCAGGTTAAAGTCTGATATCATCTATTATGATCTCCATTATAATAACTTGTTTATTTACATACATACATACATATATGTCACGCCTTGTTCCCAATGGGGTAGGCAGAGACCACCTCTCTCCACTTGCTACGATCCTGGCATACTTCTCTTGCTTCCTCCACTTTCATGAGCGTCTTCATGCATGCTCGTCGGTTGCGAGTACTCTTGACCCGGCCTTTCTTTAGGACATCTTCGATTTGATCGAGATATGTCCGCCTAGGTCGACCTGCACCGATTCGTCCTATCATTCTTACCTTGTGTATCTCTTTCGTTAATCTTCCTTCATTCATTCTTTCAACATGGCCGAACCATCTAAGCATCCCTTTCTCTATCTTTGTCACTACATCTTCAACTACGCCGCATCGCTCCATTATCACACTGTTCCTGACTTTGTCCTTCAGATTCACTCTAATTATACTTCTCAAGCTTCTCATCTCCACATCATTAATCCTACTTTCATGTTTCTTCTGCCACACCCAACATTCACTACCATACATCAATGTGGGGATCAACACTTGTTTATTTAACTAAAACTAAGGCTTATATACTAATATGGTACGTGCGCATTTCTAGCTTACTCAGCACCCTTGAGATGATTATCTCAAGGGATGTTTAACCTCAATAAGTGCACGTTCTCATGACCGGCTCATCATTCATGTCATTTGAGTTACATAATAGGCCTACTGTTTTTTATTGCTTAAATAGTGAGTGTCAAGTGCAAGTATTTGTGTCTTAGTTATGGTCATTAATACATATACATTTCTATAAAACATATTTATATATGTATAATTTAGGTATGTTTCTCCGTTACCCTAGATCCCATAGTGCTTACTTTGGGCAAGGTTAATTGGTGTGAGTGTAAAAAATATTAATTTACTTATTTTGATGAACTATGTACATTTAAAAATTAAATAATTGGCGCTTTCATTTTTATAAGTTTCAGTCTAACATTCTTCTCGTATTTAATATAATAAATTCATTGACTTGCGTTGAACGTTTCTTGACGTATCTTCGACTTACTTTCGTGTTTAGTAATTCAAAATTCGTAACTTTATATTTCCGCACAAATCGATCATTCGTTCGTCAAAAAGGCTTAAAAATAACAGGTGACATTTTCTATCGATTCCAGTTTAAAACTCTGATAGCACCGACGTAAGTAACAAATTAACAATTACTTAGCTACAGTGATTCGACATTATTTCAACTTAAATCTGGATGTGCAATTTTAAGTGTGGGGAATCGCTTAGTCAATGTAAGTAATTAAACGTTTTTTTTTATTTTTATTGGAATCACACCTGAGAAGTGATGTTTATAAAGAAATCGGCTCTCTTTCAAAGATGTTTGACAATTTGGTTTGCACATTTAGCTGTTTGTAAGATTGACTTTCAATTATTTTGGTATATTTGTAATATAGTTCGCAGTCTAACAAATCAATTTTGACAGGAGTCATTGTCATAGATAATCTGTCAAAATATCATAGTTTTGACAGATGACACCTGTCCAAATATTTCTCCGATTGTTAAGAATTTATTGGGTGTTGAGCGAGAGGCTAGGGTTGGATGAGAAGTCGAGAACCTAAGTGATTTTTGAGTGGCTAAAACAAAGAATTTGGCCTTCCTATAGGATCCGGACTTAAGGAATTAAGGCCAGTGATGGTCGTGGTTAGGAGTCGGGCTGGTTTCGTCGGCACAGTAGGGGTAGTGCACAAAGTAGCAGCGAACACTTGGAAAAGTGAAGCACTATTCCAGGGCGCAAGTGGTCAAAGACAAATGCGTGAGCACCAAGTGCAATCGTAATAGCGATTTATTTGTCTATGGTTTAAAAGTAATTCAGGAGTACATAACGAACTACAAAATATAGTTCAGATTATTTACAAGAAATTAATTTTTTATAAACACGCTTGCTTACGGCAAAGTTCGAGCAAAAATTACTAGAAGCGATCGTTGCCAAAAGCAAGTGAGCTGCTAAGGTGTTACCTCATCTTCCGTAGTCAGATTTTTTATATACTGAATTATCACCATGAACTGTAAAATTCCACAATACTTAAAGTTCAGGTATAGCTCACCTGATGGTGCTACCGTTTAGTTTTCGTAAAAGTAACTTCTACCTTTATAATTTGTATAATGGAATAATTTGAAGGCTTCAGTAAAGTTAGAAAGTTCTAGAGACTTGTAGACAGCTTATTGTTTAGTGACATATTCAAAGAAATGCAAAGAGTGACATTGTTATCCATTGTATGAATGTGTAATAGTGTGTGTAGTTAATGTTAGAGTCCTATCCTGTATTAAGTTCTAATATCCGTGCTGGTAACAGGAAGCAGACAGACGAATATCCGAGGCGTGAGGTGCGGATACTAGATCCTCTGCGCTGGGGCCATGAAATCATATAAAGCGTAGAACGAGTTAAGAAAAAATAATCTGTTTTTAACATTTTTGTAAAAGATTTGCGTCATAGGATAGGTTGCTTATGAGGCTGGGAATCCTCACAAGGAGCACGAAACGTGCTCAGGATATCACCGTAACGGTAGGTGTTAACGTTGATATGTCGGACTCCACGCCGGCCAGAGCGCTCTGACTACGTGAGCTACCGACTAAACTCAGCCTTAGCCAAGGCCATAAGGACTTGGACCCTACGGTTTGAATGGACGGGTCTGTATATGACACGATCCTCTATAATGCGAGCGCGGGGATATAGATCCAACGCGTAGAGGCCATTTAAGCAAAATTTAATGAAAGTGTGCGTGGGCTTCAACAACTGGGTGTAATTTATCTGCACATTGAGACATAATAGGTAGGTAGTTAAGAAAGAAATATTTGCGAAACATCTTCATCACACACAAATAAAGGAACACAAAGAAACTAAAATAACATTTTCTTAAAACAAAAAACCCAGTACAAACCAAGAGCTGTGTGTGCCGTACAAGTGTAAAAGGGTCGTAGCTCAGTGATTGGAATTGCTCACAGAAGGATGTGAGCAAAGCATTGGTATTCTGCTACAACTTAAGGGTTTTGTGTTTGTCAATAACCAAATAATTCTACAGCAAGATGGTGCTCCAGCCCATAACAGCAGAATCACTACTGCCTGGATTAATAACCATTTTAATACATGGATTGGTACAAACGGCACAATCAGATGGCCTGCAAGATCACCAGATCTCACCCCTTTAGATTTTTTTTTGTGGGGCTATGTAAAAGATCAAATTTACATTAAATCGTATGCTAATGTCAACGAATTGAGAGTGGAAGTACAAAATACTAACAATAATATTCACCACAACACACTTTTAAAGGCTACCAGCAATGAAATCGTACGAAGAATAAATATGTGTATTCAAGAAATGGGGCACATTTCGAACATTAATTAGTTAGTGTATCATTTTTTGTACATACTTAATTAATGTTTTCCTTTCATTTAATTTATGAAGTTTGTTAGAGAGATTTGATCCTTATAATTGACCCTACTGATCGGTGCAATAAAAATACAGGGTGAAACTTTTGCAGATTTTAGTCGGTTCGATTACCGGGCGGGGCAAGTGAATTTTCAAAAATCTTTGAATGCAGTTTTATTTCTTTTCAAAAATAAAGGAATGTTTCCTTTAAGTAAAACTTTCTATCTACAGTATTAAGAGTAACTCCCCTCCAGGTGGCATTACAAATTTCCAACTTGTATATATACATATAAAATCAAAACACAAGCCTAGAGCCACTAGGCTTGAATTTTCATTCATAGGTCACAGTTACGGGTGGTCGTGAAAAGTGGGATACATATACACTTTTACCTCCGGTGAAGGGAGTGAAGTAATATGGTGAGCGTTGTGGCGTTTCTTCCTGACCCTTGATTTTAACTTTGTTCACATAGTCACCAAAGCTTACTTTTCATCCAGTTGGAAATTAAGATTGCTTGCAGCAAAATAAGAAAGGCGAAGGTATCCAGGCAGTCCCAGGATGTCTCCCTTCCGTATATGGACTACTCAAAAGCTCTTAGAGGTAAAACTTTTTTTTTTTTATTTTGATAAATGTATCAAGAGTTTGAGTAAAAGTTAAAAAACAACTCATTTGAACGTATGAAAACACAGAGAAGATCATCATGAAAATATATTATTAATTCAAAATCGTTGGAAAATTACTAAAATGACCGACTTTAAATTTATATGGTTTCGACCAGAGTATATCTAGAAAAATGAGAGTAAACTATGCTTTGGAAGTCTGAAATTGAAATGTCTCCACAAGTAATAATAAGGTTAATGGCTATTTCTGAGGTAAAGTTATTATAGTTTAGCTCATTATTATTTGATTTTAAGTATAATGTTTTGTCAGTATATTTTTAAAAATTATTTGGTAATATGTAAGTATCTTACACCCCCGTCTTTCCAGTTCTTTATATCTCTCCGTCCGTAGGTTGTCTGGAAGAGATCGCTGTTTGAGCGATAAGACCGCCAATTGTACAAGTAATTTTAAGTGTATTTTGTTATTTTCTTCTCTCTGTTTTGTGGTGTATGTACAATAAAGTGTTATCTATCTATATATATATAAGTTTTTTGCTCGGGAAAATCATGGAAAGTGCGGCGTGAATGCCGCTGTGAGCTGAACTCGAATTCTGCGTGAGTCATTGGAAGAGTCACTTTAAACATGCCTTAGTCTACGATGCCTCTCTATGGTAGGAAATCCACTTACCCTATGTAAGTGAGGTGTATATCGTCGCTTGGTGAATGAGGGGAAGGTAGACTTCGAAATAACTAGTATAACCTGATGTAATCAATTTTACTGGCCACAACTTAAGCGACAATAACGCCGCGAAAGAAGAGAATGAATTTCTTAGCTTCAAGCAGGTTTCCGAACGTACGAAAGAGGAAATAAGCTCCAGATTTAAAGTGTTTCGCTTAGACAAATCTTTCGCTATATTGCTCTTTTTTCTTTGTCTATCCACCTCTTACGAAGACTGTTTTTATGTTCAGAGATTTAGCTAATGTGTTTGTTGTTTCTTTCTTTGAACAACATATAACTGATTTGAATTGTATTCACTTTGACATAATTTCAAATTAACTGTTCTGTGAAATATAAACTCTTATTATAAACTTGCCTTATAGATGGAGGAACGACGTCTTTATTCTCTCGCTTTTACTATGCGAAGAAAAGAAATTACACCAATTGAGCGAATTTTACATAAAAAAATCTCTCGTTTGCTCGTATTGAACCGCGAATACAACTCCCTCTCGCCCGATAAACGATTGCTACGTTTCGGAGGGTAAATGAATCGATTTCCTACTCAGTCTTATCTCTGTCTCGTTTCGTCTTTTTTTTGTCCTCAGGAGAGGAGGCTGAGAATCCTCATGGATACCAACGCAACAGGCAAGCAGGGATGCGTTGATTATGTCGGACTCCTGGATGCTGTCGAGGCGGCTCGACCACACAGACCTACCGACTAAACTCAGCCTAGCCTTGGCCCTAATGGCCCTATGGCTTGAATGGATCATATCATCTATTTACTGCATCTAGCACTTCGGCTCCCTCCCTGAGCCGCCTTGCCAAGCTGCCAAGGATACTCAGCCCTTCCTCTCCATAGGGGAAAAAAGCGATAAATCAGTTCACGCTTTTCGCCTTCACATTTACCTCTTAAAGGTCCCGTGACTATTGTTCCGATTTACTGTTTAAAACTCCCCGTGAGGTTCCGACGTCGGGGCTGTCACATCATCTATTATCCGGGTCACTGGACCGTGCCAGGATATCTTGGAAAATGTATTCCGGATGGACCCACAGTTGATAAGCGGCAGTATCTTATTGTTGTGATAACAATTTTTATTTATTATTTTTCTTAGGAAATTATATGTAACTAGCGACCCGACTTGTTGTACCCGACAGACTTTGTCCTGTCAAAAAGATTTGTACAGTGGCAGTTTTTTGTTCCTAGTTATTTTATAGATAATTAAATGTAAAAAAGTAGTTATAGTGACAAACTACAATAGTTAGACATATGGTCTCGTGAAGTTTTTTGTAGATATTGATATATTCCACAATATTGTCGAACATTTTTTTGTCCTATCATTAATACTCTTGGCAACGTATGCAATGAAAGACATTTTGTAGCAAATTTTTTTAAGTTCTTTTCCCACGGCAATCATAACTTCTGCTAACATCCTGTCTCTTTCCGCATTGCGTTCCATACATGTCTGCAGGATTTGCGCAAATGTTCTTTGTGTCTCCACCTGGTGTTCTTCCACCCTCAGGAATCTCTCAGTCAACGTCGAGAATTCCGTTCACCGTTGGGACGGTGGAGGAGCATTAGCATAATTTATGAAACATATTTAAAAAAAAGCGCATTTTCTTATATTACAATTCGAACTCGAACTCGAACTCGAACTCAAATTCTAAATCAAAATCATTTATTCTGTCTAGGCTGTTACAAGCACTTGTGAAAATCGAAAAGCTACGCCATCGGTTCGTAAATCTACGGCGGGAGACCTTGTACTGAGAAGAATCGACAAGAAACTCAGCAAGGGCTGTTTTTTTTCCTGTATTAAATAGATTCTGTATCTATTTAATACAGGATCGTCGATTTGGAAAATGACTTCAATATGGATAATTTATGAAGTCACTTTCCATTACATAATATAGGAAATAAAACTAATAAACATATAATTTGAAAACATGCCTATATTAGGAATGCCGTCGAGTCATACAGTTTTAAAACAATATATTAAAGTTAAATTAAAATTATAATAAATAGTACCCAGTAGATATAGCAAAGAGCAGACTCATCTCCGCTGGCAGCACTCGTTCACGAGCATGACGCATGAACCAGCCATCGCTTCGCTCAACCATGTTTTAGGGAACGCAACGACCCGCCTCACACGACACTGCCGAAGAGATTTTAATGAGAGTATGACTACACCTAAGCCACAAAAGGATACAAATTACCAAAGCCCGTGTACATTATCATATTATAACTATAAACCGAGAAAAACAAGTTGATAAAACTTTAACAACCTCAACAGACATTTAACTATCTGAAACCTTAATTTAAAGGTCAGAATTTTTTTTTCATCAAGTTATGTACAGTAAAATATTGTGTTATTTTTTTAACGAAATTAATCCTTTTTGCATGTTGTAATCAAAACTTACGAGGTATGTATGATCAAAACGCAACACATTATACCTACCTGTAATGTTAACTTTGAAGTACGAAAGAAATAAATAGCAATTCCATAGGCATATGTATGCTGATTTATTTCATTTGTACTATTCGATATAGATTTGAAATTAGCAGTTGTGAATATGAATATATTATGTGGGTTTTTCAGGACCCGTTTAAAATTATGGCTATTTTCGCTGTAACACATTTGTTGTAAAAAATACATACGCAATGTAAATACTATTTAAAAAAAATCTTTTAAATATTCCATTGATAAATGTTAATAGTGAATGAAATAGTCTAGCGAGTTTTTCACGACTCAAAACACAGTTAATAATCATTTGTTTATGAGATAATTTGATTTTGACATTTGCGCATACATCGCGCTGTCCGTTTTAGGTATGAATTAATTATTAAGATATATTACGATAACATGCATTATCTATAATTAACGATTAAAAGCTACCCTAAAAATAAATTAAAAGTAAAGTTTAAAAAAAGCCTTAAAATAAAACCTAACAAAACCGTTTTAGGTGTGCATCAACATATGACATCACATTTTGTCATTAGCACGAATACGTTCGGACCAGATTGTTCCACGGCAATAAAAGCATTTATTAGTGTAAAATTTTTAATGAACTCAGTATCTTTTATAGCCGAAGAAAGACTACAAATATAGCTCAAGATTACGTTTCGTTCTATCAGACTAAAAACTACTTTGTTGAGGTCAAATTAGAAGGAAACTTGTACACAAGGCTTTAATGTACCTTTTTCTGATTACACGTGTTAAGTCAACACTGGCTGCTTCTTAAAAAATGTATTATTTAATATTTTTAACTATAAACGGAGTTACACTACTGTTGTTACCAACAAGTTTAAGTGCGTGTGTATTCATCGCACGTGCTCCAATCTCGTGGGTGTTGATTCGGCGCCATTTCGAACGCACCTTTCGTCAAAATGGAGGATTGCGGGATCCTATTTAGCATTTTATTTTCTCCAACTTTATATTATTCATTGTCTGAGTTAATTCTGTGGGGAATTTGTAAGTTAGTCGTATTTTCATGCAACTTATTCAGCATTTAAGACTATCATGGAATGTTTTTGAGAAATGTTTGTTTTTCTGTCTATGGTGATATTTTAGTCACCTGATGGTAAGCGATAACCGTTGCCCATGGACACCCGCAACACCAGAGGAGTCACAGATGCGTTGCCGGTCTTTAAATGGGAATATGCTCTTTCGGTTCGGTTTCGATATCGCATCGGTTCGTAAATACTGCAGGCGACAATTCATTCCACAGTTTAGTAGTGCGTGGCAGAAAATTCTTGGAAAAACGCACTGTGGTGGACTGCCAAGCGTCTAGGTGATGAGGATGAATGTTGTGTCGTGTAGAACGGTGATAGAAACTGGCAGCAGGAATTAATTCGAACAATTCCTCGGAGCACTCCCCGTAATATAAGCGATAGAGGTTACATAGCGACGCTATATCTCTACGCAGCGTCAAGGAGTCCAGCCGACATGAAATATTCGGGCAGTCAACGATTCGAGTCGCTCTCAGTTGGATGCGGTCCAGAGGGAGAAGCTGGTACTTGGGAGCCCCTGCACAAAGATGGGAACAGTATTCCATATGTGGCCAAACTTGCGCCTTATAAAGTTGCATTCGGTGGGTCAGTGTGAAATACCACCTCGATCTATTGAGCACACCAAGCTTCTTTGAGGCTATTTTAGCCTTACCCTCTAAGTGTCCGCGGAACTGTACTTCGCTCCATATGTCGACACCGAGAATTCCAATACTGGCAAAGGCAGTTAAGGGAGAGCTTTCAAATCGAGGTGATGCGATAAACGGTAGCTTTTTTGCGGTGATTCACTGAGGTTAACGCAGAATCCAAATATCTATTTATTAGTACAATTATGGACCTTGATAAGGCACAGCAATTTTGGAGAGGAGCATGCACTATTTATATATGTATCTATAAAATTTGGAGCATGTCATAACGTGCAAATCGATAGTATTTCCTTTACTCGCTGGATGGCTCTTTTTTTGATTCCTCAATAAGTAAAGAAATTAAGTAAAATCTAACAAATTTAAGATAGTAGCCATTTTTTTTATAAGTTGACAAACAAGTAGACTAACCTGATGGCAATTGATTACCTGTAGTATGCGGTTCCTGTGAGATTTGCAGCAAATTTGCAACCCCCACAAAGCCAAGAGTACGATGCCAACATGGGACATAATTTTGGGAGTTTTTAAGTAAAGTTACCATTTTTAAAGATTTATAATTGTACTGGTAACATATTGGCAAAGAGACACTTATCCGTTGTGTAATTGTATAGGTGATGTTCGCGTTCCGATCCTGTATCGAGTCAATATAGTGAGCGGATATAGTTGGAGCAACTGTTCCGGTGTGAAGTACCACCAGACCTTGGAGAGAATCTTGAACTTCATAGCTGTAGTTCTGACCGCGGAGTGAATACTTATTGCGAAATACATTACATTTCGTGAGTTGTCTTTATTTCTTTAACATAAATATCTAAATATTGGCAAATTATTCCGCGACGAAGATGCGTGTAGGTAATGGCCGCCTGATGTTTCGAAGACAATTATTTTGGAACGACAAAATTCGCTTGAGGCAATCTGCACGTGATAAATCGTGACCCTTACTATTTATTATCCGTAAACTCACTTTTGTAAAATTAATAAGTATTGTGACTGAAATTAACGATAAAGCAACAAATAATAGTATTTGCAAATAAGTGGCATGTGTGTATGCATGTTTCAAATGACGACTGAAGACTTCTTATTTAAATTTTAAATTTTATGGTTCTAAGAGTTATAAAGAAAGGATTTTTCAACAGCCAATTAAAAAGTCATAATAGTGTACAGATTATTTAGCCTTAAGATATAGAAAACTATGTAGATTTGTCACAAAAAAATCACTTCAGATTCGTATTAAAGATTTTTTCCTAACATCATATCTTTGTAATCCGTGACATAAACAACCAAAATTACAGCGCGAAAGATGTTTCGTTTATACAATCTCTGTTTATTTATGAATTTTGTATTTATTATTGGTTTCTATCAGTTTCCAATTTCATATATGTATTTTCGAACTAAAGGACAATGCCCAAATTATAAAGAGCTGTGCCCCAGTCACATGCATATGCATGCCCACTAATGAGATTTTTTTTAATGTGTGCGTAATTAGCATGGCTTTTTAAATGAAGTAGATATAAGTCGAAACTTCGTGCGAAAATAAAGATATTAGACAAATAAAATGAGCGCCTACAAATATTTATTAGCAAAGTTGTAAGACGACGATATGCATTTTGTTTGACATAAAATATTTTTTGATAAAAAGAAAGGTATGTATAATGTACTTAGTTGGAATCACAGTATATTCCTAGCATTTTCGTGTATTTTTAGCAACTTACACCATAGTGTAAAAAAGAGAACTTATTTTTACCTAGCACATGTGCAATATAAAACTAAGTTTATTAAATATACTTAATGAAATAAGAAAGCTTGTTTATTTAGTTTGAATTACAGTATTTTTAGCCTTTTCATTGATTTTCAGTAATTTACATTATGTGCAGTTTAATAATAGAATTTTAATTAATTTAATGCGTAGTTTTGACTTTTGGCCATATTACTCGGTATTTATGTCATATTGCCATTTCCGTTTCTAAGAAACACTTTATTTTATTGTGTTTTGCTCTCGCACGCCTATTTGCGAAATAAATGCCACTAAAATTCGTAATTTTATTTTTATATCTATTTATTTACATTTTGTTATAGCTTTGGGACCAGTGGGGCAAATTTGGGCATTCTCCTTTAATATGAACTCTAGTCGACTGTATATTTCGAAAAGTGAAATTTGCACAATCGAGTTAACATAGTAGAGACTACAAAAGCTCACGCACGTATCGTCGAGAAGGCAATGAGCTTGGGAAGTTGGGAGTGCTGTGATGATCACACGTAGAGATCGGTGTGAACTGCGGCTGTCAATAATGTCAGTACGTGACGTCTTTATTACGTGACGGTTTCGTGTTACAGCGAAAAGCGAGCGTAGATTCCCTTTTACGTTTCACAGGTATCAACTTAGGACGAGGTCTACCACTATCTTAAATTAAGTGATACATATTCTATTGCATTCATTATGGGTTCCTTAATTGCTTTAACACCTTTGCTCGTAAAGCTGATCTAATTCCACTGGTTTTAAATATGTAAAGTGGGTCATAAAAACGCGTGTGTTACCAAAGCAAATAGTTAAGTTATAGTCCATACAAATTCCATAACAGTATTAAGTGCCATTTCGCGCGCTGTCGCTATTCAAATTTCGAACTAATCGCCGCGCGGCGCCAGTCAGTAGGCGTAGGTTAAAATGGCGGGAAAGCAACAGTGTGCATTCACAGATTGAGTTTATTTAAATGTTTTTTTTTTTCTGTTTCAAATGCGTTAAAAAACGTCGTACGATATACGTGCGTATTGGTTATAACATGCTCGGCTCAATTACCCCCTCTCCCGGCTCGAGCTGAAATAGGCTATTTGACAAGTTTTTAAAATCCATTTTATATTATTTAGTAGAGTCTAAGGAACCCAGTAAAAGTTGTTATTTTTAATTCTGGTATATATTAGCTGAAAAACATCGAATTAAAAATTCAATATTTGAATAGTCCGCCAAAACGCTATTTTGACAATATGGCGCTGCAATGAGGTCGGTGACGTCACTTGCCTGTATTCTGATCTGAGACAGCTGGCATATATATTTGTTTGTTGTAAACAAGAAACGAAAGTGCGATTGGATTTACTTTTTATCAGTGATTTATGTAACAAAATGAGTTACAAATGGTGTGTAGTTCCAAAATGTACAAATACGTCGTTAAAACCTCCGGAAAAACTATTTGTAAGTGTTCCAAAGAATATCGAAGTGCGCCGAAAGTGGTTGCAACTTTCTCAGAGGGATCATAATGACATAGCGAATAATACAAATATTTTCTTTTGTGAAGACCATTTCGATGTAAGTAAACATAATATTTATATTTTGTAATAATTAATTACATTCAGAATGTTAATATTTTCGTTATTGATTTGAGGTTATATAATACTTCTAATGTTTTTAACAGAATGTCTCTTGCAACTCACTTCGAATATTTCCGCTGTTTTCCATAATATTTGTTAAAATTTGTAGCTACAGAGTCCTATGATTTCAATAAGCAGTACACTAAAAGATCCCGACTAAAACTTGTTTGTTCGTTACAGATGGAAAATGACATGGCAAATTATTATCAGTACAAAATGGGTTTCAGTCAGAAAATAATTTCAAATAATAAAGTTCTGCCTTCTAAATTTCATTGCCAGCCAGATCGTATTAAAAAAATGTGTGATGCTGGTACTTCCCGATCTGCATTTATCAAACGGCAAAGAATGACGACGTAACGTAAACAAATTATCGTTTATGTTCACGGAATTGTGCCAAACAAACTTAATTATTTGTTAAAGAGGTTGAAATTTTGTCTTTGGTAGGTTGTGAAAAAGAAAATGTGTTTGGCATTAAGATTTTGATTGTTGTATTGGAAATTGTAGTGCAAGGGTTTTTGTAATGTTTTAAATTGTTTTTATCTTGTATTTAAATAGAGATATAATGAAGAACAAAATGTGTATGTAAATTTCATCCCCGACAACATTATTTATAACCTATATAAGTTCTTGTGGAAGTTCATCATTATTACACTTTCTTATGATATAATTTAAGTTACCAGTAAAGTGTAATTATACTTACTTTGCTGTTTTTTACATTTGTTTAGCTCCGAAACATAAATGTCAGAATTATTTTTGAAAAATAATCCGACCATGATTGCGTCGACTTGCGGCAGGTTTCTGCTGTCTGCTTTTACAAAATCGTTGTCCATGGTTGAAAGTACTTGTAAAATAGTGCAAATAAACAAAAAAAAACAATGAATAGTAAAGAAAATCTTAATATAACGGAGATAATCTACCACAACTAGGCGCAACACAAGTAGGCAAACGAAGTTTACAAGCAAGTGACGTCATGATAAACTCGACCAATCAGAAGCGTTTTGTGTCACATGACAAACGTTTAAAAAATGCAATTTTTATTTACGGATTTTAAAATAAATTAATCATTATTTTCAACTTACGTTAATAAATAATCATTTTTTAACTCTTAATTTATACTGTTAACAGTAATTGACACTTTATTTTTCGCATTGTCAAATAGCCTATTCCGCCTCGCATATTATAACGATCATAACGCACTTATATCGTAATGTACTATAGCATAATTAGTACCATCGTCTGATTTCAGCTAAAACGAATTTGAATCGTATTTCTATTCAACTATCAAATTAAAATTAAAACCAAAATCAACGTTTTTTTTATGTGATATTTATATTAAAACAACAGACTGCTCATATGCTTATGTGAGATTCACAGCATATTTGCAATTGTCACAAAATCTCAGTGTACGTTGCCAATATGTGACATAAAGTGAAATGTCACAAAACCCAAATCTATACTAATATATAAAGCTGAAGAGTTTGTTTGTTTGTTTGTTTGTTTGTTTGAACGCGCTAATCTCCGAAACTACTGGTGCGATTTGAATAATTCTTTTTTTGTTGGATAGTCCATTTATCGAGGAAGGCTATAGGCTAAATAACATTACGCTATGACCAATAGGAGCAAAGACAGAGCGGTAAATGTGTAAAAAACGGGGAAAATTATTCATTTTTGAAGGCTTTCTTTGCGTGCGCTGCGAAAACGGTTCAAGATACACAAAAAATATGTATAAAAGAATTATTCCTCTATACATGATCTAAAAAAAAGTCCGCGACGGCATATGTCTATCTTTTAAGGTTTAGTCACAATGACCGTTTTTATGGTACCAAATTTGGATATGTCGCGTTGTCAAGATCGGGTAACAGCTGAGGTGCGCAAAATAACTATTCCACGCGGACGAAGTCGCGGGCACAGCTAGTTATCTAATATAATTGGAATTAATTGCACTCTCCATTCCCTTCACGCCTTTTTTTTTTGTTCCCTCTGAGGAAAATGTATTAAGTTGCATACCCCGGCTGTGGCGAGCCGGCGGTTATGTGGGGCTCTCCTCCCCAGAAAAGGGAGGTCTACCCACTAAAAACCTCAGGGAAGGCCTTCCTCAGGCATGTAGGGAGCCCCGGGAACAACAAGCTACTTCCGGGAATCCCCAGCCTCCGCTCCCCCGTCGGGGGACCCTTCTCGGGAGAGGCTACAATACCTCCCCGATATCCACCACCGAAGACGCCCCCCGGCCACGGAAGGGGCGTGGTCCCTCCGGGTCGCCGTATCCGCGGGCGCGATTTCCTCGCGCCCGCCGGCGACCCGCGGCGGCGCCGCAGCTGTGCTACCGAGCCCGGCGCCGCCTCCTTCTGGAGCATCACTGCTTCACAGAAGGAGGCCACAGCTCTCCAACCTCCCTCGTCCACCAGCATTGCCGCAATCAATGCCGGCGGAGACAGATCTCGCCCGATCTCTGCGACCAAGACTCGGCACTCGGAGGCCCACGCGGGGCACTCCGCCAGCGTGTGCTGGGCCGAGTTGAGGTCGGATGCGCAGTGGTGGCAATGTGTCGATTCCCTTAACGCCTAAATACAACAATGCGATTTATAATAATAGTACGCATTAAAACAGTATTTCTAGTGTTTACTGTCTTTACAAAACCTACTTATAAAGTTCCTTTCGTGATTAGCATCAATGTATTATTATAGTTGCCATTATTAACAAAAAATAAATAACATTCCTAGAATCTAATCCAAAATTCCTAAAACAGTAAAGTTATTAATCTACAAGTTCCCTCACAGCTTATAACATGTCGCAACAAAGGATTCGTCATAATTGCTCCATTGTCTCGATAAGCTAGCGCAACTGAACTGGCACACACTAACTTTGCTAATAAGCACCGGCATTATGGACCCGGCTCCTTTGTCACGCGTAGTGTGGTGCTCTATGGCCGGCATCTGTGTTATCTGTGGCTTCAGTAATTGGGGCTGTAACACTTGGCGGCTTGATATGAACGCCTTTGTATTCACTTTGTCATTGTTTCTGTTTCGGGTGTACGCCCAATTAATGCTGATATTGTTTGGTTATTGTTCAAGTTTGTAGCTAACTTAAGGAGATCTTTCAGATTTAGCAAAATAAATATTTCTGTGAATAATTATCTACATTAATATTATAAAGAGGAATGATTTGTATTTTTGTATGTAACGAATAAACTCAAAAAGTACTGGACCGATTTTAATAATTCGTTGTTTCATTAGAAAGCTACATTATCATTGAGTAACATAGGCTATATTTAGTACTAGATTATCTTTAAAAATTCTTATTGAAATCAACCGAAGGTGTAGAAAAATTTGCCATAAAATGTCTTTCATCGCATACGCTGCGAAAAGTAATCTACCCGTGCGAAGCCGAGACGGGCAGATATAATCATATAAAATAAGTTCTAGAAAATATGTAAAGAGTACTTACATACATGATAGTTGCTATATTCTTAAGTAATTACACTATGTTAAAACTTAAATATAATTGAACACTCATTGCTACACACACACGCGCGCACAAATCCACACACAAACAACCAGTTTAATATTAGTATTTAGTTATTCTTATTTTTAATTCTTGTTTATTTTTAACGTTTTATTAATATGTAAAATTTTATTTATTGTAAATATAATTATAATAGTTGCTTTGCGGCAGTAGCAAAAAAATAATATACAGATTGTATACAGTACAAGCATAGCCTAGTGTAAAATTCTCGGCAATGTATACTTTATTGAGGCATGATGATGATCATGATGATGATGATGATGATGATGATGACGATGATGATGACAATGACAATGATGATGATGATTAGCGTCTGATGTACTCCTAACATATTTGTGTTGTATGTGTCCCGATTTGTCTAAAACTTTGATAAAGATTCCACATTACTATAAATGGAATAGGCAATTTGTGTGCGATTTAATTCATTTAATATAATTGTGGTATCTGTCATATATGTAATAATAAATATGTAATAAACATTACAGCTCAAATGTGTTTCCAACGAAGGGATGCGATGAAAGTAAAAAAATCCGGTGGGGCTGTGCCGGCGCACACGGCCGTCGGTTTTAACGTGACACGTCTATGTTAGAGAATCGCTTTTAAAGTATAAGATTGAAATAAAAGTATTTAAATAAAAAACTCAATGTCACAACAGCGAGCTGACTATATGATTGAAATATTCACACCATATTTTTGTTTCTAAGGCTAATAATTTTTTAATTATTAAGGTACGTTGATATAGACCTTTTCGTTACGGTCCACTTTTTAAACCTGGTACCTACCCGTATTATGTTTCGGCGCGATTTTAAAGACGTTTCACGTCAAAACGCCAAATTATACTACCATTTTTAAAATAAGTTTGTTATGCTCGCTAAATAAGCTATGCTCGCGCCATACAGCGGTTGGAATACTGCACTAAAATAACGTTACCGATTGAACAATTTCGACGTTAGCGCTTCAGTTGTTGGAAGCCTGAACTACAAACCCATAGGTGTCTGTCGGCCTCAGCTTCCAGATAGAAATGAGTCTTCTTGGGCTGTCTGTCTTCGTTGATATAATGGTGTAGTATATGCCACGTAAACAAAAAAATAAAAAACACGCCTTTTCATTTCTTGCCAAAAAATAAATAAAGTTAAAGTACATAACAAATAAATCAATCAACAGACGACTACAACTGATTATGGCCGTTTTTATACTATAATTATCTGATTTGAGCAATTTATATCTAATGAAAGTATGTCAATATAGAAATTTCAGTTTAATTATTAATTTACATTGTTTTTACATTTCTAAAAAATGAGCAATTATTATTTAAGTAATTCTAATGAAACGAACACATTTCTAGCATTCTCACATTAAAGGTAACATTTTTTATATAGAAAGTATACCTATAAACGTACAAATAATAAAGTTATTTTAAAATTAGGCGAGTTTACTTAGTTGTGACGTCACGATTGCAGTGTTTTTAGTATGGAGCGTTTTAGAGCGACTCGCAACAGCGCCGCAAACATGTCGATGTATCTTCAAAGGTAATAGGTGCAGGTGTACTGTTGGTTCTACAATATTTCTCACTTAAAAGAGTACTCTTATTATATATATAGAATTTAAAAAATTGCCGTCTACCCAATATTATTGTATAGTTGAGCAAGAACCCCTCTTCAGGTGAAGGTCTCATCCAGAGATTCCCATGCATGTCTGTTGCTCGCGACTGTTACAGTAGCCACGTAAATACCTTCTTATAAAGTAACCAATTTGTGGAAAAACTAAAGTCTAATGTATCCGACAAAAAAGTTTTCAGAATAAATGTGTGAGAGAAATTGTAGGTCCTTCGGGCCGCTCTGAAAATGGGGGCTCTGGTCAGGGGCCCCGTGTGCTCTTATGGTAAAGACGGTATTGATATTACGTCTTTATTTTCCCTCATAAGAGGGAGACCGAGAATCCTCACAAGGAGCACGACACGGATATCACCGCAACGGCAAGTGTCGCGGTGTTTATGTCGGACTGCACGAGGTCAGAGCGGTCTGACCAGTGTTACCAATTCTCAAAAATATTTATCCCTAAAGTTTGTGTCAAAACCCCTAAAATCGCCTTAATTATTGAGTTGTCCCCCTAAAAAATATTTACAGTAGACACTCTATACAGTTACGCTTTCGTAGCGTAACTTTTAAAAACGGACATTCAGAGGCGTAATTAAGAGATTTGTAGCCAATAGCCAGTTAGAGTGGGGAACTAATTTCAATTTGAGGGAAAGGTAACTTTTAAAAACGTAACTTTTATATTATTTTAATATATTTATTTATTTTAAATAGTTACCACAGAGTGGTTGTAGAATTACGAACTAGATGTTATAAGTCGGTAGGTCAAGAAATAAATATTAATGTTTTTGTTGGCTACATTGATTCACACGAGAGCCATTTTGAAATTCATCTTAAAAAAAAATTAAAAAATATAAAGAGTCAAAAAATACCCCTAAAAATTTCAAGTCCCTAAAAAATCCCATCTCACTTATTTAGCCCCTAAATCTAGGGGGAAAACCCCTATGTTGGGAACCCTGGGTCTGACCACGCGACCTACCGACTAAACTAAGCCTATGCCTAAGTTCATGCTCATATTAACTTATCTATTCCAGCCGGAAAATAGTTATGTAACTTAACATTTTATGTTACATATTAGCAATGTATACTGTGGTTTTTGGTGAAGGGTGCAGGTTTATTGCGAATCCACTAAGACGGGCGATCAGTACTTTTTTTTCTGTAATATCTTTCGTTCATTCATTAATTATCTAGTTAAAAGACAAGTATCTATTATTAGTGCAAAAGTGATTATAGAAATCTTATTTGAAGTTATTTTTTTTTATTTTATGGAAAGCGTTTTTTAAACGATGCACGGTATAAAGATGAGTCGTCCATAATAAAACTTCGTTCTATGAATTAGGTAATGCTATAATAAACTGGCTAATAAATGCCCAAACTGCCCAAAAATAGCCAAAGCCATACCAAATACCTCTAGAACGTCCCATTGCCCAAACATTTGCCTGTGTTGTGCTAAACTGCTCAAAAATACTTAATGAGCCCCCGCATAAATTCTAAAGCATCGTGTAACATAATTCTCTTCGTCATAATTATGTCGAACGACATCATGTAACGTACATTGTTATGAGAAGCAAATGTCTCAGGAATTCGCTTAATAACGTCCAAGCTCCGCTATACCGTAATAAAATCATAATTTATCAAAGACTGGGAATTTATCGGAAATATCTTGAGCTTTCATAGCGCTGAAACGGTCCTCGAGTATAGCGTGTACGGGTCTTCAACCAGCTTCAGACCAGCATAAGTTGGCCGCTACTCGCCCTCAGTTTGGCTCTAAAAATAAACAATATTAAGGCATCAGGGATCAACTTACTTGGGTTATACCAAAGACAAAAGCTGAAGGAAACAATGGCGTCGTAGGCGCCATTACGTGATAGTTCTTTTTTTGAAAATTCATATAACGATGTTTAAACAGATGTTTGACATGAATATGGTTTATTGTATAAAAAAGGCTGTCGAGGTCGTTTTCAATTTGATATTCATTGCAGATATACCATACACATTGTTTTGTTTATTAAATTTAGTAAATCTATTGAGTTATGAATGAATGAATAAATGTCTATTCATTCATAACTCAATAATTGGCATTGGACTCACGAACACACAGAGTCGGCAACGGCACGTTCTTATTTCAAATTCTGGGATACATGGTATAGAAAAGAAAAGACGTGAACTTCCAATGTGATATTACAATCATAATTAATGTGATATTACAACGTTCCTTTTTCAAAAACACTTCGAGGATAAATCTCTCCTACAAATATTATAATAAAAAAAATATCTGGTCCTTGAATTCATTGCATAAATCTTCATTCTCATTGCAAGGAGTCAACTATTTTCTCGTAGCTTCGTATATTTAGTGTGTAATTATCTGCCCTATCGCCCTTCACATGCACGCGGCCCCTGATTGATACTCGCTAATGCTTCTATCCCTGCCACATCGCTGCTGGCTGCTCTATGGCACTTGATAGATGGCTGCGCATTAGTCATGTGAAAAGGTTTTATGTAAACAGAGACATTAATGTGCTATTACAGTAAGTCGTATTTAAAATACATTAGTTTCGTCGTTACGTTTTATCCGTCGTCTCAACAGTACGTCCTCAGCGAGGGAAACTCATAGAAACCACACATACTATAGTTTGACAAAAAATGACAATAAAAACATGCTGAAAACATAATGAAGCACTAATACAGTTTCCAAAGTTCTTCGTAGCGCGTTGTAGTCCGTAGCTAATATTTCTTTTTTGTAGCTGAAAAACCACCAGCCCACCTGACAGTAAGTACCATCGTACAAGGTCATTTGCAAGTTCAAGGGCATAGCAGTCACGACCAAATTTGACATTACTGGTCTTTCAAGTCACGCTTGAAACTTGACAAGTCGTAGCGAACAGTAGCTGGACGTGAGCTGGAATAGTTGCAGAAATACATAAAAGAAACAAATGCTCAAACTGGACTGTGCTAGACTTGATTCGTTCCAGGTGACACTACAGTGGCGAATGACACGATGGTCAAAATAAAAACCAAAATTAACTTTATTCAAATATGTCTTTATAGAAAGCTCTTTTGAATCGTCCAAAAAATTTTTTCTTACCATCCATTCAGGACGTATTTTTTAGCTGATAAGAAGAAAGGTATGGTAAAAAGATGATCTTGACGAGATTATTTGTGGTTATATTCGAGGTCGTGTAATTGTTGAGTGAGAGGTACAATCGAGATCCGTGCTTAACTGAAATTTAGTGCAGCTAGTTCACAGATGGAAGTAGAGGCGGCGTAAGGCGTGGGTGGTGTGGGCCACCGCCCACGGCCTCGCGGTGCAAATGGCCTCGCACCTCACAGCCATAACTATATTTGAAAATGTATGGAAAATCTTATTTTATATTCCCTTCTTGTACCAACAGAGGGCCTCGCAAAATGTACCATGCCCACATTAAGTTTAGGTCTTGCGCTGCCACTGGATGGAAGCAACACTTACCAAATGATCAGATATCACAGCTGTGAAATATCCTTGCTAAAGATGCGGTCTCGTTTCTTCAGTATACCTCCTAATTTAAATGTTGATTAATAAAAAAATACTTTCAATGTTCGTAATAAGCTAAACTACAACCAACAATTTCAATAATGTGCTAATAGAACAATAATTACGATGACTTTCTACCTGCCATTGCTTTAAATGTCTACCGCGAAGGTTACTCGAATTATAGTGCGGAATTAACGGCTTGGGCCCCGAGCAAATTGCCCACTTGTGTCTTGCCATTTTGGTGCTCTGGATAACGCGGTCGCCATTTTAGACTACAGATTATGTTATTTATAACCACAAAGTATGCATAAACCACTATGTGGTTTGTTTGCGCAAGGAAATTGTTATCATTTATCCACTTATCGGTGGGTAATTGATTAATTTACATGTATAGGCTACGGCTTAATATGATTCTTAAGAATTGTTAAATT
>JAYEAL010000271.1:0-41270 GCA_036419045.1 Scirpophaga incertulas
GAGTTGGCGTGGAAACAATGGGGGATGGATGCACAGCTGCTGACACCTTTGATTCATTCTTTTGTAGAATTATCCTGAATTGTGCTTGATGTAGATAAACTCTCAGATGAGTTCGCCGGTCTAAGCGTTTGGCGTGCATGTCAATCAACTGTTTCACGATGGGGACCACAAAATATTGTGCAAATTCTAGGTTTCATGTAAGTATTGTAAATTATATATGTCGTCACTATATACAATAATCTATCAATAATTTCTTTAGATAATGTAACATTTTTTAAGGAGTAAATATGTAATATGTCAACAGAATTATTGTTTTTACAAAAAGTAACCTTACACAAGGAGGCATTGGTTGACAAGCAAAATTAAACAACGCCGTATATCTCCGCGCAGTATCTATCGAAATTACATTTAAATGTACATCAATAGTAGTAACTAAATTAATGTTATTATATAAGCAACTAGGCCGAATATCATACGTTACGGCCAGATATAGTTGATCTAAGTTACCACATTTTAATAATACTTTGAAATGTCAAGTTAAACTGGAGACATTTTTTTTATAGGATAGGGCAGCAAACGAGCAAACGGATCACCTGATGGTAAGCGATAACCGTTGCCCATGGACACCCGCAAAACCAGAGGAGTGATACTACGCTACCGCAACTCAGTTGTCACTATTGCGGAGGGTAGTAGTAATTTCTGCTGTTATTTGTATTTATACAAATTGTGTAATGCACCGACTACTTCTATGTGTTATTATTTTTATGTAACTACCTACTTGTAACAGCAAACCTTTACTATTTGCAAACCACTACATAGTATAAAACAAAGTCGCTATCCGCCCTTTGTCTGTCCCTATGTATGCTTAGATCTTTAAATCTATGCAACGGATTTTCGGATTCGGATAGAGTGGATTCTTAAGGAAGGTTTATATGTATAATAACATCCATTAAGTAGTAGAGAAATACTGTTATTTTTGAGGTTTCTAATGAGATGTCGTAAATAATTCCTTTTTTTCTGCTTACATTGCCAACGCCGGCTGAACCCTACGAGATTTATCAAAATAATGTACTAAGTATTGTACACATTGTAAAGGTCTACAGAAATCCCTGCGATGTGATTATGTATCCATAAGAGATAGACATATACCATCCTACAATAACATTTTTTTGCCATTTACTTAATACGACATGTTATGGCTAATTTTCGAAGCGTTTTTAACCGATACAGCATTAATCTTTATCCAATTAAATATCTTAAATACATTGTTGATGTCATATAGATATATGTATATGGCAGATTTTTGTAGTGTAAGTAGTATTAGCTTTGCACCCGTGCGAAGCCGGGGCAGGTCGCTACTATAGAAAAAATTCACCACTGTCTATAATCGACTGTAACGAAAGAGTATGTGAAGTCGAGTAACAGGTATTAGAACCAACGTAGCTAGTTTAATAACGCTGATCTATTAACAGCCTTATTCGGACTTATAATGAGCTGAATAACTTGAACAACTTTTGACGTTTCTTTTTTAAATCTGAAATAAGAATTTTCTAATTCCGCCCTCCATTATTGAATCATGCTAACAAAGCACTAGTCAGTAAAATTGTGAATAAATAAATTAGCAGCTGTGCTCTAAGCATTGAAACCGTTGGTACCACAAATATTTTATAAGCTCGAATGTACGCTCGAATCCAGGAATGAAAGCCGGCGGTAGAGCTTAATTAAAGGAATAACGAGTTGAAAGCTTCGGTTGAATGGTTGTGCTTGTCAAAGCTAACACAAGCTCTGCCACTTTTTAGTTTGGAATAAAAATTTCATTCTATTTCGACCGATATCTTTTTTTAAGAGCTTATGATCATAGAGCAATGACATCATTTGAGATGACAAATATTGATGATAAGATTTTTTTACTAAAATGTTTAACCGCAAAATGTGCACAGATCATTATTTGGTTACCATAATTTTATTCCGATTTAAAAATCTATCTTGATTCTATTTATTCATAGAGAGACGCGCATAGTATTAATCATGGGAATAAAAATTGCACAATGATAAGACGTTACACAGCTAGTCAAAATTGACGTGTAAATATAAATTTATTTATATCGTTATAATTTAGATTGCTGCCGATTCTTCAGGGCCTTGTGTTTAATTTAATTTGATATCAAACTTACCGCATAAATTAAACTTTTGCATAACAATTTCCAAGTCGGCTGTTCCAGAACTGTCAACATTTAGAATTACCTACAATGGTTCGCTTGTTATGCATCGATAACTCCTCAACCGTAACATTGGGACGTAAAGCTTAAAATTGAGTGAAAATATTTTAATAATGGATTAAATTATCACTTTGCTGGAAGTTTATAATTAGGTGACAGCATTTGCACTCATTTCGTCTTGTTTCGTCTCCGGTGTTTTCAAAGAGTCGACATTGAAATATTCTATTTAAAATCTATTAAGTTATCTACTGATTTCGATGGAATTACCCACGTGTCTTTTCCTTTTTTTTTGAGGGGGAAAATGCTACCTTATGCACCATGACACCGCGATGGCAACCTCCCCGAGTTCTCTGAACCTGAACATGGCGGGTTGTGCTTTCCCTTTTCCTTGGATGCGTGATGAATAAATGCATTCTTGAATGAAACCTGTTAATAACCGTTTCCTTTGTCTTGTATTTGACGCTAGTTCATGTGATATTAAGGTTCTGTTTCTAACGGCGATGTTTCTAACTGATTTGAGACAAGAGCTCAAATGACTACTTGGCAAGCTAACGTGATCGCAGCCAAGTCTAGGAGTCGACATTGAGATATTCTGCTTAAAATATGTTAAGATATCTACTGATTTCGTTACAATATAATAGCGACAGAATTAATCGCGTACTTTTTGCTAGGATGCAAGATGAATAGATACATTCTTGGATAAAACCTTTTAATGACGTTTCCTTTGTCTTGTATTGACGCTAGTTTATGTGATATCAAGGTTCTGTTTCTTATGGCAAAGTTTCTGGTTGCTTTAACACAAATGGATACATTCCTGGATGAAACCTTTTATTCCCCTTTCTTTCTCTTGTATTTGACGTTAGCTTAAGTGATATGAAGGTTAGGTTTTTTATGGTGATGTTTCTGATCGGTTTGATGCTGACCGCCGTTTTAGCTAAGATAACAGATGTAACGTACGTGTCAGCGAATGTAAGGTACGAATTAAATAATACTTGCGTTATGACGCATGACTTTGTACCAGCTTATCTTTAATGCTAAAGATGGTTTGTTCACCATTAAGTTCCCAGTAAGCCATAAGACTAGGTTTGTCGTCATATTCTATGGTGAAAGCATTTCTCTGTTTGGTGTTTTTATTGCCTCACTGACTGATTCTTTATTTTATGAGGATTATACATATCATTACCATCTTTGGCTTATCATATCTTCTGGTAAAGACCTTATTCTGAAGTGATTTTTTTTTTAAGAAGAAGTAATATTAGACCACTTTTGAAGGAGTTAATTGATAATTGAAATTAAATAGCCGATTATTTTTTTTTATGACTTCATTACAAGTACACCTGTTTCAAGGTGTAGCCATCTAAGGTCCCAGTTTCGAATCCCGGTGCGGGCAGATTTTCGTGTGATGAATGTGAGCATTCGTATCTTAGTCATGATTGTTAATATATATTTCTATCAAATATATTTACATGTGTAGAATATGTATATGTATGTCTATCCGTTACCCTAGATCCCATAACACAAGCCTTCAGAGCGTACTTTGGGCTAGGTTAATTGGTCTAAGTGTAAGAAATATTTGTTATTATTTATTTATTTAATATAATAAATAAAATATGTTTTGTAATGATGAGTGATATTAGCGCATAACGAGCATTAATCTGCTGATAATACTTATTAATTAAATAACGATAATTAGACTTACGACCGGTTATTATAAAAGTTTAAAAAAAAATGTCATTAAAGGGGATGTTAATAAAATCGCTAATGTATTAAGTTTAAAATTTAGACAGATAATCATCTTAGAAGTAATAAGATAAAGCAATCACCACTTTATGTTAATAGAGTTAAATTAAGAAGTTGAGAACTTAAACATCCTTTAAAAAGAATCGAAAAATCTCTAAGCACTATAAATCATATGTGATTGTGAACTTTTCACGTAGTACTTTAAACGTAGGTGCAAAAAATATATAATAGCTGATAAAACTATTGAAGGGAGGTAGTATAAAATGACGACAAGTCACAGTAAACATCAAGGCAGCTGTGACAAGCTGGACTTACGAGCTCCAGATGAAAATAAAGATAACTAGAACGAAGCAGCTGGTGAGACATTTACATAGTTAATTCAAAGTGCTCCAAAAAGCATTGAAATAAGGGCGCAACGAAACCTCGACCTTCTTTTAAATAAACAAATACTTGGTCCGTCCAAGCTCAGCCGGACTCCAAACAAAAGCCGTAAACCCTCCGATGTTTACGGCGACGCCCATAGGGTGTAAAACATCGATTTTTATTGGTGCTTTTTAGCAATTTTACAGTTATGCCCCGTACGTTTGAACTGCGCGAGTTTTAGATATTTTTGCAACATTTCAGTTGGATTGTAAAGGCGCGATAATTTTTTGAATGTAGTATGCAGGTTTTAGTATGTAGGTATTATAAAGTCTTATTATATTACGTTCTACTTTCATAACTTTATATTGAATTATGTACGATTAGGTGATTTAGTACCAACTGGTCCATTCTTTATAAGGCAATAGAAACAACTAAGTTTACAAAAAGTCTCTAGACGTCGAAACAGAAGACGACCTTTACTCAACTCCATATTGATAAGTGGGAACATGTGTCCAGTTGTATAATAAAATATATACAATTGGTGAAAATGAAAGAAAACGTCCAGCGCGTTTTTTAATAGGATAGGGCAGCAAACGAACAAGCAGATCACCAGATGGTAAGCGATAACCGCTGCCCATAGAACAATACCAGAGGAGTCAGAATACCGTCTAGATGATGAGGGTGAATGTTGTGTTGCGTAGAACGGTGACGGAAGCTAGCAGCAAAAATTAATCCGAACAATTCCTCGGAGCACTCCCCGTAATATAAGCGATAGAGAATACATAGCGAAGCTACATCTCTACGCAGCGTCAAGGAGTCTAGCCGATATGAAATATCCGGCCAGTCAACGATTCGAGACGCTCTCATTTGTATGCGGTCCAGAGGAGAAGCTGATGCTGCGAAGCCCCTACCCATAGATATAACTTACGCCTTATAGAGTTGCATTCGGTGGGCTGGTGTGAAATACCACCTCGATCTATTGAGTACACCAAGATTCTTTGAGGCTATTTCAGCCTTATCCTCTAGGTGTCCGCGGAACTGTACTTCGCTAGATATGTCGACACCGAAAATTCCAATACTGGCTGAGGCAGTTAAGAGAGAGCTTTCAAAACGAGGTGATGCGATAAAGGGTAACCTTTTTGCGGAGACTTGTATCTTAGTGGGGTTAAATTGGATCAGATTAAGTCTACCCCAATCTGAGACTTTCTTAAAAGAAGTCTCAATTTGAGACACAAGTTTATTTCGACTCTCAACGACGTTTTCCCGAGACATATTTGCGTGACCGGTGTAAAAGTTATCACCCGTGCTGTCATCCGCATAACAATAAATGTTGCAGATTTGCAACATATCATTGATATGCAGAAGTAACAGTGTAGGCCATAGTACATTGCCTTGAGGGACACCAGCATTTACCGACAACACGTCAGAGCATTTACCGTCGACTACGACCGTAATGCTTCTAACTGCTTAAAACTAGTGACCCATTCGCAAAATTCCTCAAGGAGTCCGTAGGAAGGAAGCTTCGAAAGAAGCGCTTTGTGCCACACCCGATCAAAAGCCTTCGCTATGTCCAAACTAACCGCAAATGCTTCTCCCTTACTCTCAATCGCCTGTGCCCAACGATGTGTGAGATATACCAAGAGATCACCAGCTGAACGATCTCTATGGAAGCCATACTGACGGTCACTAACCAGCTAGTAAGCCTCAAGGTATCCAAGGAGCTGGCTATTGATAATGGACTCCAATATCTTTGAGAATAGGGAGGTTATGGCTATCGGTCTATAGTTGGATGGATTAGAGCGGAGACTCGATACACAAGAACTCCTCTGCTAGATCGTTTTCTTGATACTGGAACACATCAATGCGACCACCGCAAGCAACCGAGCACAGTCGGAGTTATGGTCTCTGTACTTGTCTAGGATACGAAACATTCAGAAGGCTCAAAGTCGATATTGCAATCTACATTTATCTGACGCTACTACGGTGAAGTAACACATTACATACATACACCAGCTCAGAATTTCAAAGTTATGTTGTGTAGTCAACCAATGGGAACTGGACCAGCTTGGTTGACTAATCGCTTTAACATACTTAAGGTAAGCTCAGCGCCTCTTTGGGAACTTATATGACTATAAGTAGCCAATGCTGAGTACACATATCTCTTTAGGCGAGAAGGAACTGGCCTAATAAGAAAAAAATGGTTAATTTTTATACCTAAAATGTTGATGGTTATCACTATAACCAATAGATGCTTTCAAACGAGTGACTTCATTCAAACGCTCGCCATCCTCACATAAGCCATCAGGACAATCGCCACGTTCTCAGACGAGTGCAGAAAACATAATTCTCTTGCTAAAGCAAAAGATTCTCAGCTGCTACTTAGAGTGAGATGGAGAACCTACCACAGGAGAGTTTGTAATAAGCCTTAACTCTTCTTGACGTGTTTCTTGTTCTTCTCTCGCGTAAGTGTAATGTTTACTTAATAGCATTAACTTCTTTATACTTTAAAATTTTCAATGTTACTAATTGTATCCGCGATTTCGTTCGCGTGGAATTTAACAAAAAAGTTTATTTAGTATTTTTTTTAGTCTGTGCATTTTTATTTTAAGTGGTTTGCGCGTGAGCTGAGTTCGTTGGACAGTACTAGGACATTGCTACATTACTTTATTTTTCTAAAATAAAAGTAGCCTAAGTTACTCCTTATTACATCAGCTACCTGCCAATAAAAGCCACGTCGAAATCGGGCCAGCTGAAATGATGTTTTTATAAACAAAACCAGAAAACATATATTCAATGTTGCATCATTGGGTGAGATCATGGATACAAGAGTTTTATCCATTGATAAATGTAACGTTAACGAAAGAATACTTGGACCAATAGACAGTTTACTTGAGATCTATTTGTTTATTCTGAATTTAGTCCTAAAGCTTGAAATTTAGTAGCAATATTCAGTTCAAATACTAATCTACAATAACGACAACTCTTGTTATTAATTTTCACATTCACGAGCTTATAGTTGCCGAAGCGCAAATTACTTATGGTAATTCGTCGTTCATCTTTTCATTAACCGTTTTTGTCCGTCCCGATAGACCCGCAGTGTTTTTTCTCCTCGCTTTTGTTTTATCCACCCGCGTTCACACTTGGCAGCCTTAAAACTTTGCCATTCATATTAACATACCGAATTGCGTGGCTATTTGTGATCGTCATAAATATCTGACGGCATTTAGCGCGGATTCGGAATGCTTTTACGTTGGTGGACGTTTGCTCGGGTAAATTGATATGTTCAAAGTAATAATTGTAATGTTTCTATTATTTTTGTTTCGCATGCGTACTTGAATAAAATTCCAATGAAGACACAAGTTTGATTAAAGGATTGATATGATGACTTAGCACTGATACTGATGATTTAGACACTATCGCAATCGCAATAGAGACGACGGTTGAAAAACATATTTCATCCGATTTGAATCTTGTGATGGAAATATGATACCAGATAATTATAATAAGTACTGTCAAAATGACGGCTATAAAAAAGTAACATAATATGAAAGTTAGAGAAACGTCGGTAAATACAAATGTTCAAGGTAAAAAAACTAAGTTCATTATAGCCCTACTGAAAGGCAAGAACCTTCCCGAAATTATATTAGGGCATTTAAGCATTAGTCAACCACGCTGACCCAATGCGGATTGATTGACTAGGCACAGTTAGAATTTCATCGCCGGTGTATACAGGTTGTCTTCCGAATTTATCTTTACCGTAGGAGCGTCAGATAAATGTAATTATGAAATTTGAGAAACGAAAAACAAATCGGTTCATAGTCATAAACATTCGACAACGTCACCGACGTTCACTATTCATCGTAGATGTGAATTATTATTAACACTGTCTAATAATAATAATACTTCTTGGCCTCTACACGTTGGATCTATATCCCTGCACACGCTTTATAAAGGACCATGTGTTTTAAAGATGCGTGTTATATGCGACAATTATACTTCCATTTTATCATTGATAATTTCAACTTTCTTAATTTCATCTTCAATAATTTCAACATAAAAAGTCACAATGTAAATTAATTTCAAATTAAAATCAATTAACTTCAAACATTTGACACATACCATCTTCCACTGCTGATTACTCCCGTCAGTCGACACCTGAACTGATGTCTATCAATGGATTGGCTTGATTAGGTGCTCAATCGGTAAGTTATTTCACGGTAGCTATATATTACTGAATAATACCGGCTCGTTGAAGCGGAAATTGAAAACCATCGCTCGTTTCGCTGGCTGCCAACGTGATATGAGATGTGATCTGTCAATAAGGGCAGACATATTGATAACATTAGATATTATATCAACAACTTTTTATATATCGATAGAGTTGCTAAAATTAAGTATTTAAACGGCGATCATATCGATGTTTATTTTTTATTCGTTCAGACATGACCTATAGAAGCTTAACAGATTGTTGTCAACTTTTAGAATATAAAGAAAACTTTTACTCCTCCTGTATCATAGAGGAAACATAAAGAATTATCACCATAATTTAAATGTACTGTGTTTGCTATGGTTACATTACTGTACAGTAATGGATCTTGAAAAATTAGTAGTCAAAGTAATAATCTGAAAAGATAATATACTATGTAATTTCTTTGCGGTGGAAGGGGTGAAAGGAAACACTTTTAAACTGAAACACATTAAGAGACTGTACTTTAATGACTAAAAATGAAACTTCTTAATCTTAAATTTCAAGATAAGTATATATTAGTTTTATTCATAGTATTATGTCTTATGAAATACTATTTATAATATTTTTATGTTAAAAAAAGACAATACGCGCCAGCTATAGTTTAAGATCAAAATAATCTCCGTACGATAAAAACTAACTTTTATAATAGCGGCAAGTGTGCCCGAACTGGAAATGTAGCGACTTCTCAGCATTTGCAGGGTGTGAGTGGCCACTACATAATCTGTATACATGCTTTATAATCTGTATTATAAGTGGTAGAATTTATAATCTATTCTAATGTTATAAAGATGTAAAGTTTGTGTGTTTGTATTTCGTCGGCATGGAAGAAGACTGTCATAACTCAAAATACACAAACTTTCAGGGGAAGAATGTAAACATTTTACTGGATAAAATGTACTCAGATCTCGATCTTATTAAATAATTAGAAACCATATTCTTTACAGGTGACTTTATTATTATATAGACATTTATTATTATTATATACAAATTGAAGTTGTTTCATTGCGAAAACATACCAATGCATTTTTTTGAGTTATGACAGTCTTCTACCAAGCCGACGACATTTGTTAAAATGTAAGGGGTAATCTCGGGATCAACTAGACCGATTTTAAAAATTATTTCACAAATAGAAAGCCACATTATTGCTGAGTGTTATATGTTATATACAAAACCGAAAAATAAAAAGGCTTTTACGTTTTGCAAAGTGAATCGGAGAAAACCGGGCAGCGGACGGTGCGCGATGGCTTCGGGTTTAATTCGGTTCGCGTTCGTGCTCGCTTCGGGAATTATTAATATTATGCCCAACTAAGTGGGCACGGGTCAGCTAGTAGATGTAATAAAGTTGAAATTGATCAGTCGTTCTAACCTTGGGTTTAAAAGGAGATGGCTAAATGACTACCCTTAACATGTATAAATATATCACACTGCCTCGTAATTTTTATATATTCATTAATGAATTGTTACATAATTATTATTTTTCTAGAACTTTCGTGAAAAAATAATTAAATAAAAAGTATTAAACTTGTTTTCCTATTTTCTGGACTTGAATAGTGTTGACATTTAAACGAGATAATCGATTATTGTAGTTTCGGTCAATATACAAAATAATCGATTTATACGGACATAGCGGATTTTTTGTTTTATCACATAAAATAATTCAATAAAAAATATTAAATAATAGAGAAGAATATTTTCTGTACAGAAATGTTTAATTAATGTTAATCTTCGAAAATAATTAACAAAAAATAATTATTTTATTCACACGATAATATCGATTTCCTAATCGATGTTATTGTATTGAGAGTTTATTTTCACAGCACTTTGTCAGATGTTATACGACTTTTGCTTTTTCGATTGTTCTGCGATATCACTTGATTTTTGATTTTGATTCTGACCCTGCTTTTCTAAACGGACCTATTGTGTATTGTGTTTACTTGCCGACTTCAAATGCGTAACGAAACTTGAGCGCATACTCCATATGGATATACATATTAAATAATGGTCTTGCGTATTTTAATCACAATCATGAATTAAAGTCGACATTCTTCAATATATAAGTATCCATCATTCACTACAATAGTAATATATTACCCAGTTATTTTATCTGTACTAAAATGCTTACCTAAAGATCATAGCAAATTCTCCAGTTGTAGTTTTGCGACCATAATATCGTAGGAGTTTTTATGATGTTTTTCAAGATTGTAATAATATGAAAAGTTCATGGAACTTTTTTTTATATCACATATTAACTTTCAGGTACCCAGCATTAGATGCAACTACATCCAGTTTTTATGCATTGCAAGGGCAATTGCCCATACTGTACTTAGCCATCTCCTTTAAAACTTAATTGTTTCAATTTAAAATCATGGTAGTGTCGTTATACCTCGTTGTTGAACTAATCTAAAGCCGTTGCAAAATATGGTTCAGTAAAAAGCACACATTTTTAGCAATGACCTATTACGTACTTCGTCGTAAGTCGTGAATATTAGCACCACTTATCCAAATGACTGGAAAATTACTAAAATTGCGAACAAGCATCTATCCGTGCAATATGAGAGCCGTCATACTGCGGGAAGTGCGAACTCCCCGCGATAACGATCATAACTTTTATTAGTGCCGAGAACGGACGTAAAAAATGGACGTTATTAGAAATTTACACAGCATGCGGCGAAAAATTGAATTTTAGATTGAACTGTGGCGAGCAATTTCGACGGCGAGTGTACTGCTGCTTAAACATTTTATGGACGTCTGATGAAGGACGGCTGGCACAGTGTTGTATCTGACTGGTTTATGGCGAATTTTTATGCTAGTTGGGTATCGTCTAAGTCAGTGATCCCAATAACAACCGGGGGTTTGTCAACTTTTGGGGGTCTATGAAATGAAAATGGGGGTCCACGATAATGGATCTCAACATACACTAATATTACCTATTTACTTACATTACGAGTATACTATCTTCTAATATAAAGACATAAATTATTCATAAAAGTACCTATAAAGTAAAATGTTTGTTATAACCATTTTGTAAGTTGTAGGATGTAGGTATTCCCCTTCCGTGGCCGGGGGCGTCGTCGGTGGAGGAGACCGGGGGAGGTAGTGTAGACTCCCAGATGAGGGCTCCCCTCTATAAATTCTCAATCTAATCTATGAGCGGAGGCTGGGGGTTCCCGGAAGTGGCTTGATAATCCCGGGGGCTCCCTACATGCCTGAGGAAGGCCATCCCTGAGGTTTTAGTGGGTAGGCCTCCCCTTCTGGGGAGGAGAGCCCCACATAACCGCCGGCTCGCCACAGCCAGGGTATGCAATTTAATGCATTTTCCTCAGGGGAACAAAAACAAAAAAAAAGAAGGTATTAAATATCAGACAAGTAGGGCGTCTACCCAAAACCGAAAAACGTGGTAAAGGGTCTAAGACAAAAAAAAAAGATTGGGAACCTCTAGTCTAAGTACTCAATATAAACCATTTTCAAATAGATACTTTCTTAGCTTCGCTTATGTTAAATGACTCCTTTAAATGATTCCTAGCCGCAAGATCGCTTTGGGGGAGACAATGATCTTTCTCTGGTATTCTTTTGCCTTTTGTTGAGGTCTGTCTTTCCAATTTTCTTTTTCATATTGATCTGTTGTCATACCAATTCTTTCTAAATCATGTCAGCATCCTGCACTTAAGAAATTTCACTAACTTTAGTAATGTCTAATGTTAGTGAAATTTTAGTGAATGGGCCACTGTAATTGATAATTAGTATTTTGAACTAACAAGGATTAATTTTATTATTGTGGTTGTTTACAAAAATAAATAAATGTGTGGAAATTAGTTAAAACTTCCTTTACCTTGCTTTGCTTTATTTCTATCCTAAATCCCATAGGCATATGTAATAGCTAATAAATTAGCCGTTGTTAAATTAAAATAAAAAAAAAAGATTATCAATTAGCCTAGACCAAAGGCTTGTGTTTTGGGATCTAAGGCACAGGACAGACATACATATAATATACATATAAAAATATTTTTTATAGAAATTTATATTAACAACCATGATTCCGGTACAAATACTCACATTGATGAGCTCCTTGCAGACGAGCCACCTCTTTCAAGAAGCCTTATTTATAATAGGCTCAACCAATTGTTCAATATTAGGCAACTTACTCTTCGCCAGGCGAGATTGAAATTAAAGGCAGAGCTTCTTTCTTGGACATATGAGCAATCAGAGCGCGTGTTGGCGCGCTTGAATAACCGGTCTTTGTGTGTTCTTGTAGTTGCTTTTATTTTATTTATATATATATATATATATATATATATTTATTGTTTAGTTTTCCATTTTAATTTATTATTATTTTTTCTTTTGTTTGTTATAGCGCAATAGTTATTTTTTATTTTTGTTTTTTATTTTCCTTTTGTATTCTTTGCCACAGGACAAGCTAGCCTAGTGTGGGGGTTTTTCAATAAACCACAAATTGTACATCTATTGAAATAAAGTATTATTATTATTATTATCAAACATCTGCCCCCACCGGGACTAGAACCCGGAACCTCAGAGGTCACACCTTGAAACCGGCATGCTTATGTTACCTATGGCTAGTACTCATTGTCTATGATATTAGGAATCCTGGCAGGTTTTATTTCTTTCGTTTATGATTTTGTTTGTCAGTCAACATTCAAAATATGTCTATCTGCCAACGCAAATAAGCTAGGCTGACACACTATGTTTCGCCGCCTTACTAAAACAATCAGATATATAAATTCTACAAAAATGTACTCCATATTGCCAATATTGAAGAATCAATTTAATATAACAATTATAAGAAGCGTCCCACAGGTGTACTAACCACTAAATCATGGAGGTCAGCATTCTAAATACAAAACTAGCCACTTGTCACTACAAAAACAATGAATACTTACAATAATTGTCGACGCCGAGTGCGCGCTGTGTACTCCATAAATCGGCGTGCTGGCGGCGAAGCTACAGTTGTTACATGGTTTTAATGGTTGTAAAGGTATTATTTAGCATCCAGTTGCCTTTAAACGCAATTTAGCGAGGGCCCCTGTGTTTTAACGGGCAGTTTTAACGGTAACTGTTTCTTTACGACCATCGAAAGAGGAACTGATGTTGATGACATAACAAAAACACTGAGCCTTAATTAACTTATGCGCTCTTCACTGAATAAGTATCTTAAATATGACACCTTGGGTAGTTTTAGAGACGGATGTGAATGGAATATCAGCCAGAGAATGTACTCGATTATTTTGTGAATAACAAATATGGCTGCAAGCGTTATTAATGAATCTATACTATTTTTACCGTATGTGAATTAGTATACGTCATAACGTGCTCACATGATTTAGCGATGAAGCCAACGCTTCGCAGTTTTATTCCGCCATTACCGACCCCTCATAAAACATCCCCAAGCTTGCCATCCTGACCACAGCCAAGAAAGCCGGTCAAGTAGTGAGAAAGCTCCTATAATATTTTCACAGGCTATTAAAACTTTAAAATGTTAAGATCGTCCCAAATAGTAATATAACGTGGAGAACGCGTAAATCAGGCTAGGGCACTTGGCCGACACAAATCTGGGAGTTGGAGCCAATCCAAACTCAATAATGGGCATGTGGGGGCCTTAAGACAGGGGATTATAACGCGTGGAATACTGATGGGTAGCAAACTATCAATATGTGGCGCTCGAGGTCGGTCATATTATGCTATAAAATTGGCTTGAGCGACGAAGATACCTATAGGCGTATTAAGCATTTTTTAAATTTATTTCTGTAAATATAAAGTTTAACTCTTTTGTTGAATCGATCATCATCATTCATCATCATTTCAGCTAGTAGGCGCCTATTGTTGGACATGGGTTTCCTCCATAAATCTCCACTCTGATTGGTCTTGCGCTGCTAGCATTCAGCGCCTTCTTGCGATCTTCATTTAATCACCTGCCTATCTTGAGGTAGGCCTACTCACGCTGCGTGTCTGGCCTATGCCTGCCACTCGAGAATCTTTTTGTCCCAGGGGCTGTCAGTACTACAAGTAATGTGCTCTGCCCACTGACACATAAGGTTTGCAGAACTGTTATTAGGCAGGTCAGTTCGAACCACATTGAACCACTTTATAGGAGTTCTTTTAACGCAGCAGTGTTCGGTACATGCCTGCCAGACATAGATGTTTCCACCCCAATTTAGCGTCAATTTAGCGAGCAAAGTGCCCTGCCCACTGCCAGGTTCAAAATACTTTGGACTGTGACGGTAGCTTTGGTTCTTTATCAAATTTAATCATTTTTAATTCAGTCTCCCGCCGTAGTCTTGTGAACCAATGGCGTAGTATTTTTGACGTTCAAAAGTAATTGTTAAAATCCTATATAAAGAATACATTTTTGATTTTGAGTCACCCTCTTCATTGCCCTTTGGATAACTTGGAGTATCATAAGACTCACAGGACTCAGACAGGATGTGGCCGGGTATTTGGCAAAGATGATTGCAGTAAATACATATAGTCTCCTCTCACTACATTCAGAGGAAGGCAGGTAATATGTATTGCTATTCCATCGCCGTACAAAAATCTATACTTATAATAAATCTGTAGAGAGATCAATTCTGTGCATGAAGTATATTTCCAAAATAACTATCAGGGGGTGATGGGGGTATGTCTGTCTGTATAACCGTACTAGAAAAAAAATGACGGATTTTAACGAAACTTGGTACAATTATTTTTCATACTCCTGAGCTAGTTATAGAATACTTTTCATCACGCTACAATCAATAGGAGCAGAGCAGTGAAGGAAAATGTTCGGAAAACGGAAAAAGTTACTCCATTTTTTAAGCTTCCGTCGCGTTGGTGGAACGTTAATGATTAAAGTTCCACAGAAATCATGTAGGATGGAAATGTTTTCCTTAAAATTATAAAAAAAATATCTTTTATGATTGACTTACAATAACACGTGTAACTCCCGGTAAATGAGGAGTTATGTTTATAGCACTCACAGTCATTAAAACTGCTAGCTAAAATTACGATTCCACGCGTACAAAGTCGTCGGCACAGCCAAAAAGAATATGTCACCAATACATAATAGGCCGTGATACGTGACTTTTTGATTTGCTGTCAGCGAGCTTGACGAGCAATGAACTTAACAATAGCCGACTAATCGTTTCGCCACCCAATTCCACGTGATATGTAGCACGTACCCTCTGATATTGCATAAGTACATGTAATTATCGGTTTTATTTGACGGCACAAAGTAAGGTACGCCGCCAATATTTCATCGTCAACGTATTGAATAAATCAACAGATGAGCTGTAATCGCCACGCGTTAATTTTTCCAACAAACACCATGATCTGGCGAATTTACGATCACCTCCGGGCTACGGAGCTTATTATTTTCATCGTTGAGCGAGTTGTGAAATTTTCAAAAGTGGTAATTAAATTTGTATTTCGTCGTCATCCTTTTTCCACAATGTCCATTGCGGCGGATCCGAATTTGGTACGACATGCACAACAAAGTACATTGTTGCACAGTTAATATGGTAGTTTAGCGGGCGGCGATCGACTCCAAATTTTCGATAGTATTGTTCTCCTTGACGAGCTGATCACGAATGTACAGTTTTAGAGAATGTTAACGACAAAAATCGCCGCTAAGGGGCTCGTAAAAGCAGGATTGTACTGTAACAGGCAAAGCTTGAAACATTTTCGCCAAAACACGCCGTCATGTATAGTATTAAAAATCTCGGAACAGTTCCGGGCGCAGCGTCACCGATGTCATTAGCTCCGGGATGATTGATGTGATGTTCCAATGTGCGAAGATAATATTTTAAAGGCAGGACTAGCAGCTCTCAAAACAAATCGTTGGAAAGCGCGTTGTCACTTGTCGATCTAAGGTATGAATTAAAGGAATGGTTACCATTAATAATGCAAGGTATGATGGAGGATACGACGGTGCAGATGCCCCCGCCAGCAGGGCTTGAAGATCTAGGCCTATGTGCTAAGGTGGCTCCTGATGCACTTTGTTACAGGTGGAGTCCGCCCGTGGACTACCCTAAGACCCGACTCAATAGCTAGTCGAGCAATCCTGGGATCGTCCGGAGTAATTGGGGTTCCTAGTCCCTGGACGACCCCAACTATGTGGTGGTAAAAAAAGGGCTTGAAGATCTTCCGCTTGTTGCCCGCCAGCGCTTGCTAGTGTGTGTAGAAACGTGGTGGCAGGATTTACACGACAATAACAGACCGACCTATACGCGCGCCTTTATATTTTTATTCCTTTTTATTCCTGTTTATTGTGAGTGTACTTAAACTACCAGTGAGAATACTGAAGAGAAGAGAAGAACTGATAATTCCTATGGTCGACCTGGTGTTCTTCTAAGGCATAGTGAAAACGCGGTAACAATTTGATTTGACATTAAACAAACAACGATAACAGTTTATATATACAATAGGCTTGTTGCCTAAATTTCAGTAGTTAGATACTAATATACCTTGATGCCTATTCTATACAAAATAATTATTATTTTTGAAAAAAAATGCTTATTTATAAGAATAATTTTGCATTTAATTAAATATTTGACATTAGTCATCAAAAACGCTCATGACTGTCATGGCGTCTTGAATGACGTCACGCCGTGCAAAACACAGCTGTTTTAGTATCGGAATATTTGGTATTGTGAAGTTATTTTAATAAAAAATGGGTTCATCGTATTACAAGTACTGCATAGTGCCCCAGTGTACAAGCACAAGTATAAAAACACCAAAAAAATTATTTATATACGTGCCAAACAATCAGCAGATACGTAAAAAGTGGCTAACACTCGCGAGAAGGAATGATGCCCATTCTTTGTCGCACTTCCACAAGACACTTGGGAATGACATTTTGACTTTGACCTTTCGCACGGCGTGACGTAACACTTTTTAATTGGTGTTTGCTGTCACGTGACTTATGGCTTATTTTGTGCAATTTTATTTTATAAAAATATAAATAATCAAATGTTATTATTTTACAAAACTTTGTTTTTTCATAATTAAATGATCATCTTAATAGTTATGCAACCTAATGCATCAGATTTGTTCATAGTGGATACAAGCCTATTTTTCCCTAACACACAGTAATGAACTGTGGAAATGTTGATATGTTGCAGAAAGGAGTCAGTGTCGAAAAGGTGAGTGATGAGAGGAGTGGAAGAGGTATGTTGCGGCGACCCCAAATTGGGAACAGGGCAAGAAGAAGATTCTGACGTTGATATTAATATGACTCCTACTGTGAATCAACAAGTGTTTCAGCCTGAATTTGAATAAAAGACAGAATAAAATACAACCAAAGACGATAGGTTCCAACCATTATTCTTGCAAAGCAATATCGACGTATATGTGTACGCCAAAGCGAAGCAATTCTCAAAATCGATGTCGCGTACAAAGCGGTGTCATCTTGTTTGTGCGCGGACAACAAGAGAAAACACAATTTTTTCCTCCAACCCCCAAATCCGACATTTGATATTCGTATCGCTTTTCCGTTTAATAGTCAGATTTTATTGCTCCACCGAGTTTCCCTGCAAAGTTTCCATTGATTTTTATGGGGTAAATCTGAGTGGAACCGCGCGAAACGTTTTCCGCGCCTATTGTGATTGGGATGCGGAAAATGTGAATATTATAAATGCGTTTCTTTTTTTTACCTTCCTTATTGTGGGATCTATAGATCTATTATTGAATTTTGAATCATTGTATCAGACGTCAAACAAGTCTTTGAAATTTCTGGAACGTTCTAAGAGTACATTGCACCGCGCGCTTATTACAATTTTTATTGTCTTTGACGACTTCCGTAGCACAATGTTTAGTTCACCGGTTTCAAGTGTAACACTTTTTTTTCACTGATTTTAAGTACTATTAAGACACTTTTTTTTTTATTCATATTGATTAAATTCACATTTACAATTGTACCTTGCATTGGTTATGTTTACGTCGAACTGTTACTTTGACATTGACAGTTCTATAGTGTGGGCCGCTTATCATGATCCTAACACCATTATCTATGGGCAAATTAGGCAACCAAATCTAGCCAAGCGTCGTCTACAAAGATAGGTTCTTTATTAATAATACTGAAACATCACTCCGGAATTCATAGATTAAAAACAGTGTCGTAGATTAATAACTGCCCACAGATTATATACCGGATACTAATTAACAACAAATTATTTGCACTGCCGATTACAAAAATATCGTTTAGGATTAAACTTAAATTTAGGAAGATCAATTCTTCCTTTCCTTTATTTGTGGCGGATCGACATAGTTTCCACACCATCCTAGTCCCGTTTAATAACAAACATCACATACTATACATCGTCTATATAATCTGTGCCTCATCGGTGGTAAGCAATCTGTAATGGTATACTAATCTGTGACTTGGAGATCTGAAATCTGGGAATTGGGAATCGATCTATTGTAAAAATCTCACGCATATTTCGTGATCTAAAAATCGTATAAAAGTTACTGAAGTGGTGTCAGGATCACAAATTTCAGGAGTATTTTACTTCCCATAAAATTATCCATATCTGTTGGAACACATAATTTAACCTAGTTGCCACCGGCACTTAGGAAAAAATAATAAACTAAAATATTTACATATTGAAAGCCCGATAAAAAGGTCAGTAATAGTTGCATTTATCTCTTTAATCTCTTTAATTTCATTTGTTCCCAATAGTAATGATTTTCACAAATAATTATTGATATTTGTTTTGAGCGGGTAGGCTTAACCACCCATACAAAATCATGCTGAAATTAGTTGCTCAGCTGCTAATCTCATGTATTTGAGGTAATTGGTGTTTGTATTTAATCATAATAATATAAATAATGTAAATTCTTGTTCTTTTAAAATGTAAATGTACCATAATTTGATGAATGTTCAATAGCTCATGTTTGATATTTTTCTTTGTAACCTAGTTGTCAGATTTAATTGTATGAAGAACAATAAGGTATATGGGTTCCTTCTGAACCGCATAGACCACCACAGTGAGTCCATGACTATGATAATGTAGCATTTTATGATATGTAACAGGGCAAAAAGGTACCGGGAGGTTGTTATACCCGGCCCTACAAATTTATGTAAGGAAAATATATGAAATAAAAAATCCTTGAAGAGAATTATATAAACCTTAAGGAGAATAACTGCAATCTATTAAAAGAAGAGTGTCTGGACCCAGTCTCAAGGAAGGTATTCAGTACTAACCACCGGGGGATGGGAATCTAGCTTAAGAATTCATGTGTTAGATTTTAGAATTACCATTTAATTATAATCTTATTTCAAGACCCTGATCAACCATTGTTGCTAAATATCCTTGCCGAGATTGATCAAACAGCACCAGAACCAACCTGCCCTTGTGATTAATAATTCAAATTTGTTATTTTAAGTACATAATAAAGAGTACACTTATTTCTAATTGAGTATTATTTTATTTTTATTTAATTGTTAAAAAAACTTAAATATAAATTGTCAATAATCTTATAACTTAAATTAATAAATCAGTAACTTTGTTATTTTGTATTATTTGTGTTTTCTTTATAACTAGATGGTGAGTAAGAGTATTATTACATTACACAAGGTGTCGCCATCTCTGAGGTTCCGCGTTCGCGTCCCAGTAAGAGCAGATGTCCTAAATATATTATTTGGGACAACCAACAAGACACACACTGTTCATGGACACTAAAATACTTAAGTTCTATCTTAATTTATGTATAACTTTAATACTTGTATAACTTTAATTTATATAATAGGCAGAGACTGTTCTTACGAAGTTATTTTAAATTCAAACATCCGTTGTTGCTACTTACGAATGGTTTTGTGTAAGGAAACCTTTAGTTGGTATTGGCACATACTTTATAAAATATAGTCTGTATATCGCTGTATGGTTTCTTAGAAAAAGAAATAAAAGTTCTATCTTAATTAAAGGTTGCCACGACATGCATAAACCATGAGCAAATGGAATTAATAAAACAGAAAACGAAACGGTACACAAAACAAAAAATCATATAAATTTATAGAACATTACATGTACATAGGAGGATCAACGGTGCGCGAAAGATCCAACTACGTGTTTTTAGAAATTGTACAGACTGTTACAAAAGATGTCAATGTCGAAGTCGTTGCTCTAAAGTAAGGTATTTACGGATATTGCAATCTTTATGGGTAAAAATGCTGAGCGTTATTCCTAGATAAGTGAGGTTGAAAACGCTTATATCTAGTTGACCGAGGATACAGAAAAGTATGTATGTATAATATATGTATGTTCATTACCCCAGTTCCCTTAATACAAGTCTTACAGAGCTTACTTTGGGCTAGGTTAATTATTGTAACTGTAAGACATTTATTATTATTTATTTATTTATTATTCCCCAGCAAAACATTTTAATATATATTGCACAGATATTGATAGGAATCACTACAGTATCTGTAAAAAGGGCCTCGCGCTTTAATAATAAATCGAATATTCAGAGGTCCCCACATCAAAGTTCGATATTAAACCCTTTGGGGCATTGTCTGATAGAAATAAACTAAGACATAGTATAAAGCTTTACAGTAATGTGCATCTAATATTATTTATTTTGTATCAGCGCTTTAAGTATTTACGACTAAAAGATTAAGTAATAATAGTAACTTGGAAAATATAGTATCTATAACATATATTGGAATAGAAACAATTTCGTTTTATTGGAATTTTGATATGATTAATTTTGAATTTTATCCATTGTATTTTTACAGTTCATAATGACAAATCAATGTCATATTGACTTTAGGTAACAGCTTCGAGAGTTGCATTTAGCAAATCTATTCTGAGATATGTACTACTCAGCAAAAATAGTAGGTACTTATTTTTGCTGAGATGATTTAACTACAAGTGTAAGCGTCTTTTTGTTTATACAACTATAAGTAATCTTATTTTTTATTTATACAACTATAAGACCTATTGTACCTACATTACCGCAAAATAAAGAATTATTATAAGCGTCTTTTTGAATTTCTTCGCGAACAGAAAAGCCTCACGACGATTTCCATCATCGTCGGATCGTCAGGTAAATTATATGGAATCCAAAATATGAAAAACATATTAGTAAATTCTAATTAAGGTACAGATTTCCAAGACCACAGCACACACCTGACATTATAAACGGATTATAAAAAAAAATATTTATTGCATGTCACGACCATAGCATAGGATGGTAAATATAACATTGGTATTTATATATCATTTGTCAACAATATTGAAAATCTACACATACTATAATATAATGTAATAATATGTCAAAGTACTTGTTTAATAATAATATTGTTATGTTTTATTGTGTTATTATTTCTCTTCCTCCCATTATGTGTCCCGACCACTTCGATTTTAACTTTTTTTTAACATCTCATTCAAATATAAAGATAAAAAACACTGCTATGCTGTGCACTATGTCAAGGCTACATCGTAAAAGAAGCAACGCTACGCTTTAAGGGCCGTCGCCCTTAAAGGAATTGCAGCAGGTTTTGTCTTCGATTTGATTAAAGTGTTTCAGTCCCTTATCTCACCTTTGTTTTGTCTGCGCTATTTGTGATTTATCACTTTTTAGTGAAATGTGAAATTAGATATATATATACACACATATACACCTGCTGTGTCTGCGAATTAGTTCAAATTAGTTCGCGAATTTATTAATTAGGACAACATATTAATTTATTTTACAAATAAGAACATAATTTCCATAAAAACATTTAACACTTTTTATCTTTTGTTATTTTACCCCCTTAAATATGTTTTATATTTATATCTAATCAAGAGGCAATGAAATTATATAATAAAAAAATAAATATAAAGTCATAAATATCATAATGAAACTATAACTTTGTATAATGCGAACTTGTTTAAATTTTAAAGGAAGTTGGGTTCAGACTATTTATGTGGAGCCAGCTTCTGATCGACAACTCTATAAAAATATAACGGTAGTAGAAAATAGCTTATGCTGGTTTTCTTGCTGGTTCTTTCCAGTGCAAGGTCTAGCCGTAGACGTATGACCCGATGCCGTAGCATTTTTGACGTGCATAAGTGATTGTGAAAATCCTATTAAAAGAATAAATATTTGATTTGATTTATACCATTAGTTCGTCATTTCACCTAAGAGATGCTCACCATTGAACATAGGCTTCCCCAAGGATCTTTACAATGACGCTCCTGCTCTACTAGCACCCAGCGCATTCCTTAGGGAACTTATCAGCTCCAACGTCCGTTAGTGCTTCAATTCACATTTCTTTGAGCTATTTCGGTGACCTTGATCCAGAGAAATTCCGAGCATAGCCCTCTCCCTGCCCTACCTACCCTTTACATAACTTTGATGAGTTTGCAATTATAATTTAGTATGATTATGCATATAGCAAAACATAATTTGTCATGTCAATTTCACAGTATATTTTATGCTTATCATTAGCAAGCCCAGACTGGCACATTTACTATCGGGTGTACGCCCCACGCGGAATCCTTTGTATTGCGGCGGTATCCTTTGATAAGCTACGATGCTAAGGCGGCACGATACAAAGGCGACCGTATTTAAGCGAATGGACTTTATGTACGGTTATCAACACGTTAGCTTAACATTTGGAGTACGGAATCAGCTCTGATTCAACATGATGCGTTGCTGCTTATATTTCTAATTTATAAAATACTAGCGACCCGCCCCGGCTTCGCACGGGTGCAGTGAAAAAATGGTTATGGTGGGTTATCCCTAAGAGATAGACATATACCATCGCAGACTTTTTTGTGGATTTTTGTAAGTTGTACAATACTGTAGTACATTATTTTGGTCTATCTCGTAGGGTTCAGCCAGCGTTTGCAATATAAGCGCAAAAAAACGTGCATATTTACGACATCACATTAGAAACCTTTAAATTTATCAGTGTTTCTCTACTATATTATGCATTTATTATACATACAAACCTCCTTAAGAATCACTCTATCTATTAAAAAAAAACCGCGTCAAAATCCGTTGCGTAGTTTTAAAGATCTAAGCATACATACGGACATACAGCGAAAGCGACTTTGTTTTATACTATGTATTGATACTAACTAGTTAGTAACTTAATATATTAGCTTCTCCTATATCATAATAAATTGCAACCTATGTGTTATTTTTTTGTTATTTTGTTTATATAGGATAGGGCAGCAAACGAGCAAACGGATCACCTGATGGTAAGCGATAACCGTTGCCCATGGACACAGAGGAGTCACAGATGCGTTGCCGGCCTTTTAAAAGAGAATAAGGGGGGAAGGGGGGATGGGCCTCCGGTACCCTCACTCACTCGGCGAAACACAGCGCAAGCGCTATTTTACGCCGGCTTTCTGTGAGGCCGTGGTATCACTCCGGTCGAGCCGGCCCAATTCGTGCCGAAGCATGGCTCTCCACGGTAGAAAGTTATTCTGATATATAAGCTATACTATTGTAAGGTTTCACTAATATCTATTTAGTAGTTCGTGAAAGAGTAACAAAAGTCCATACGTAAAAGAATAACACAGGTTGGGCAGAAACATTACTGCGTTATAAAAATTTAACAATTCTGTTAAAAAAAACAGCTATATATTTACTTTCATCATTCATTAAGGTCCTTTGTCCCCTGGCTGGGGCGGAGAGCATCCACAGTGAGTCTCCATCCCGCACGGTCTTGTGCTTCACATTTGATTTCGCTCCAGGTTTTTCCAATGGCCTTCGCTTCGAAAATAACAGTCCGCCGCCAGGTCTGTTTTGGACGACCACGTTTACGCTTTCCATGGGGATTCCAGTCTAGAGCTTGCCTCGGTATGTGGTTAGGGTCCCTTCGGAGAGTATGGCATATCCAACTCCATTTGCGGCGTTTGATCTGCTGGTCGATCCCGACTTCATCACAACGTTCCCAAAGCTGCTCGTTGGGATTTTTTTCTGGCCAGTAAATACCCAGGATGCTGCCAAGACATCGGTTGACGAAAACCTGAAAATCAAATTTCATCAATCATTCAAGCATAATGTGATAGCAACATTCATACGGGTGCTGGACCAATGTTATCTTTATAAAGATTAAATTTAACAATTATCTTCACAAAACTGCGATGTAAATGTAATGTATGTCAAAGCAAATTGTATCAATCAATCAATCAAAATTTGATAACAACAAATTATGCGGGTACTGGACCAACGTTTTCTTTATAAAGATTCAATTTAACAATTATCTTCAAAAAGCAGCAATGTAAATGTATACTATATGTAAAATCTAATTTTATCAATCAATCAATCAAAATTTGTTAGCAACAACTAATGCAGTTGCTGGATCACCGTTATCTTTATAAAGATTATATGTGACAGTGATATGAATATATAATAACTTTAAAGCGTTAATATCACTTTTAAGCACGTAAAAGCGTTTTTTTATTAAATAACCTATGACACTCAGCAGTAATGTGGCTTTCTGTTGGTGAAAGAATTTTTAAAATCGGTTCAGTACATTCCGAGATTACCCCTTACAATTTGACAAATATACAAACACACAAACTTTACTTCTTTATAATCTTCTTATATATAAAAATGAATCGCAAAATGTGTTGGTAAGCGCATAAATCAACAACGCCTGGACCAATTTGGCCAATTTGTTTTTTAAAATGTTCGTTAAAGTTCAAGGATGGTTTTCACGGCGAGAAAACGAGGAAATACCCTAAAAACAGCCCCTTTTCCCATACAAACGTTTTCTAGTAAAATGTATAGTCAATTTGAACTTTATTGTTATTGTATAAAGTTGTGTAAGCAATGTAGATGCGTTTCTAACATCAAAGAGTCAATTTGCGCTTTATTAACGCTATATACAGTTGAAATTCAATCATATCTATCAAAACAGTGTGCGTGTGCGTTGGAGCACAGAATACATCGTTGGAGGATTTAATGTCACGTTCCAAAATTGAATAGTCACAAAATGTAATATGTAATAACTATACGATATTATCTATAAAATAAGTAAGAACAAAAAATTGCCACTTTACAAATCTTTTTGACAGGACGAAGTCTGTCGGGTCCGCTAGTATTAGTATAGATATAAAATCAAATTTTATCAATCAATCAATCAAAATTTGATAGGCACAAATAACAAGTTTGCTTTGCTAAAAGTTGGCATATCAAATATGTTATTTAATCTTACAAAAATAACATATTATTAAATCTAAAAAAAAATCGTTTTTATGGTTTTGGTGTGCAATAAATCCTGCTACTATCTAATAAGTTCCATTGTATTAATGGAGCTTATTGCATCAACGAAACCAAAATTAAGCGATTCGTCTGTGAATATGCCTTAATAACTCCTTACTTAACTCAAGGTCAGTAAAACAGGGATTACTTAAGATCCGTTTCAAAATTAGCCTTGAATATTAATTAGGTTCTCAAGTTAAGCGCACCTTTGGAAGCACGACTGGAACGGGAGCCATTATCGCACCAGGGCAGTCGTAAATGTGGGGGTAGTTGCCTAATTGTCACAGTTGTTCGACCCACTATACAAGGATTATGGGAGTTACGATACAGGCTCGTGTGTTGTTAAATGCTTTCGTAGGCTTATTTATGATAGGAATTTTCAAGTAACGGGTAATGAGGCTGTTTCAACAAAATGACCTTTGTAGTTCACAAAGAATGTGTTTAGAAATTTAGAAAAAAACCGGCCAAGTGCGAGCCGGACTCGCGCACGTAGGGTTTCGTACCACTATACCTCTAAACAGATGTTTTTCTTTATTCTTTATTATGTTAGAGTTGATTGAATGAAAGGTAAAATGTGGTTTACGATTTATAACTAGAGATCGGATAATCGGATGCATATTTACCTAAAATTAATTTTTGGCTCACAAATTATGGAAGCTGCTTTTTAAAATACATTTTGTGACATAAAAATCCCGGGAAAATACGGGGTTGCAAATTTAACGTAGTGATATTGTTTGAAAATTACTAAATTAGCACGTGGTATTTATTTTCAAAAAACCGAGACTCCGGGTTCATTTATAGAACTATGCATACGTATTTACATGAAGTTTAGTTTCAGTTCCCCGTGCGATTTATGAATGTACAATTTATTACATGAAGAGTGTTATACGAAAGTAGTGAGCTAGTTTGAATAAAACAATACTCAATTAAATAATTGAATATAAAGACAGAAATGGTGCCCGGGCGTAAGTTCTACAGTTCCGGAATTCCGGGATTTTTATTTATGGAAATAAAATAAAAAGACAGTTCCATACTTTGTCAAAAACTAAATTAGGTAAATAAATAAGCATCCAATTCCGCAATCCCGGGATTTTTATTTAACAAAACAATAAAAAGCCGTTTCCATACTTTGTCTTAAACTAACTTTAGGTAAATATGCATCCGATTATCCGATCTCTATTTATAACGTATAAAAATTAAACTAATTATTAGATCTCGTTCAAACCAATTTTCAGTGGAGGTTTGCATGGTAATGTACATCATATATTATTTTTACATTTATCATTCCCTTATTTTAGAACTATAGTATAACTATAGTTACAGAAAAAAGTGGCTGTGACATACTGCCGGACAGACATGACGATTTCATAAGGGTTCCGTTTTTCGCTATTCGGCAACGGAACCCTAAAAAAGGACGTGTTTTCAAGATTTTTTATTACGCAAGTGTTTAATCCTTACTAACATTAAAAATGCGAAAGTAATTCTGTCTGTCTGTCTTTTTGCGTCACAACAACTGGACTGATCAAAACGACCTCCGTAGTCGAGTTCTTGGTACACCGGTTTCAAGGTCGCTCTCTGAGGTCCCGGGTTCGAATTGGTAGGGGCAGATTTTTGTGTGATGAATGTGAGCGTTTGTACCTGGTTGTTTATATATATTTCTATCAAAAATAATTATATATGTGTAATATATGTCTGTCTATCCGTTATCCTTGATCCCATAACACAGGCCTTACAGAGCTTACCTTGGGCTAGGCTATTAATGTAATTTATTTTATTTTTGTTTACGTTGCACGAACTCCAAGATATATTAATAACTAGCTTTCTGCCCGTGGCTTCGCCCGCGTGGATTTCGGGATTGGGTCTATAGAGGGTTAAGGGTCATAGCTTTTGCCCACGGCTACATATGCGCGGAAGTCGGTTTATGGCGCGATGGTTTTATCGCGCTTCCCGTGGGACTATCCGTTTTTCCGAGACAAAAATACCGCAAAACCTTGCTCAAGAATCACTCTATCTATTGATGAAAACCGCATGAAAACTGTGCAGTAGTTTTTGAGCCAAGCCTTTATTGCGCATCCCGTGGGATCTGTCGATTTTTCCGGGATAGAAGTAGCCTGTTTTTTAATCCGGACTTTTATCTTTACGTCTACAAAATTTCAAAGCAATCGGTTCAGTGTTTACTGCGTGAAAGCGGAACAAACAAACAAACAAACTCACTTTCCGATTTATAATATTACTAGCGACCCGCCCCGGCTTCGCATGGGTGCAGTGAAAAAATAGTTATGGTGGGTTATCCCTAAGAGATAGACATTATACCATCGCGGACTTTTTTGTGGATTTTTGTAAGTTGTACAATACTGTAGTACATTATTTTGGTCTATCTCGTAGGGTTCAGCCAGCGTTTGCAATATAAGCGCAAAAAAACGTGCTACAAACCTTCCTTAAGAATCACTCTATCTATTAAAAAAAACCGCGTCAAAATCCGTTGCGTAGTTTTAAAGATCTAAGCATACATACGGACATACAGCGAAAGCGACTTTGTTTTATACTATGTATTGATAGTAAGGATTATTATTATTATTATTTTATTATATATAGAATTCCATTATAAATTTTAAACTGTATTGAAATAATGCTGTAGGTGTGAGATAATTTCTATGGAAATTGTAAAGAAGTACACAAAAAAAAACCATGCATTTAGCTTTTTTTTCAACTTTAATACTAAGTCATGTTAAGTTAATAAATACACTTTTTTATGTTAGTTATTTATAAAATCTGGCAACCACGACCCTTTTTCCTAAATTCTTACTAATATTATAAATGCGTAAAAAAGTAATTTTGTCTGTCCGCCTGTAGCATTTTCACGCGAAAACTACTGCACAGATTATAATTAAATTTTGGTTTAGAGGGAAACTGGGCTGTAAGGGTTTGAAATAGAGGATTAAATTTTGAATAGAACGAACGTCATTTTTCAATTTGGAAACAAGAAATAAATTTTTACGTATTCTTTTGTCTCTGAATTATATATTAGTAGATATATTAGTAGATACATTCAAATGTTGCCCTAATGATATTGAATAAAAGTTTTTGTTTAATTAGGGTAAGAAACTACACCTTTTTTTGTGTTCCGCGAAATTGCATACCCCGAGAGCCGGTAGTTATGTGGGGCTCTCCTCCCCAGAAGAGGGAGTTTTACCCACTAAAAACCTAAATGATCTCCCCTCTACGCCTGGACGCAAGCGCGTCATCCCGAAAGAGAACTGCATCGCGCCCTAACCAGGTCATGGTAACCCTTCCAGAAACATACCACGACCCCACCGGCGTATAGCGACAAGTCGCCCACTCCGGATACATCCAGCCATCCTCTGCACCGAGATGGGTCCCTTGAGCGACAGCCACCCCCTCGCCTCGTTAGGTTGGACCTGGACACCCCCCCCCCTCTCTCGGGCGCTCTGTCAGACGACGTAACCCAGAGTGCACCACGAGGAGGTTATCTGACGTCGCACCCCACTAACTACTACACTGATTTTAATTAAATATAATATAAATTTAACTATTCCTAGCTTGAATGGCGGAGAAGGACATAAGGTCATTTTTTTCTGTGGAATATTTTGATTAAAACAGTTTAATTAAGACCGGGTTTTGATAGCAAAATAGTATGAGGAAACATAAGATAGAACATAAGTTAATTAATACCACAGCAGAATATGCATATATATATATATATATATATATATAATATATATATATATATAATATATATATATATTATATATATATATATAAATCAAATATATATATATATATATAGCGGAACGCAAGCGGAAATATACTTTTTATAACTACTACTATATAACATATAATTTACATGTAATGTTGTGTAAACACTTACTATTTTTCAGACTTAAGCGATGTCCGCAATACTACTATCTATAATCGACAAATGAAACAAAATCAGTCTAGAGGCATCTTATCATTTATTTCATGTCAAATCAAAATAAAGTATTAAAAAAGTAATCTAATTCTCGGGGTTATACGAAAATGTGAGACCGAAACATATTTTCGGGAACATAAAACGCGACAATGTCACCGAGAATAAAAACTTTTATATTTGACAGCCTTATTTATGCGATGGCGATGGGCCAATAAAATATTAGGGGTCGTTCACAAAGGCAATGCAAGCATTTGTAGAATTGGATAATTAGTATTGTACTCAATATAGTATTTTTTACTATAATACGTTATCATACAATAAAAGATAAAATACACTGTGCGTGTATTTTATCTTTTAATGTGTCACGAAATTATTGTTAACTATTAATTTGATATTAAAATAAATCTGTAAATTCAAGGTCAATTTCGTACACGAAATATATCTTCAAAAAAACTATCAGGGGGTGATTAGGAATCGGTACTATTGTCAAAAATGCAATCAGTAAAATTTTTGTCTGTATGTCTGTGTCTGTCTGTCTATTGTCTGTATGTATAACCATTATAGAAACAAAAACTACTCGGCGAATTTTAACGAAACTTAGTACAATTATTTTTCATACTCCTGAGCTAGTTATAGTATACTTTTCATCACGCTACAATCAAATGCTCAGCAGTGAAGGAAAATGTTCGGAAAACGGAAGATGTTACTCCACTTTTTAAGCTTCCGCCGCGTGTGCAACCTTAATGGTTAAAGCTACACAGAAATCATATATCACGGAAATGTTCTCCTTAAAATTATATAAAACATATTCTATGACAGTATGTCTATCTTCGCAGATGCTCCGATGTGCCACAATTTATTTTTACTGATAAAGTACGCATTTCGTACCAATATAGTAGGATCTGAAAGTACTCAGAAAGTGTCTGTCAAACTAGTAATGACATTGACAGCCAGAAACTGTGACTTCTACAAGACATCCTTTTGCGGCAAGAACGATAATATCGTTATCACGACAAAACTTGCTAACATCAATTGCGAACGTCTTATGAGCGAGATAACTGCGTTTTATCTCTGGACAATACAAACGTCAAAATATTTTGGCATTCAATGTCAAATTACAAATACGTTCCGTTCTCGAAGTACTAAAATGACGTAAAGAAATTACAATAATGCATATAAAAACAATTGTGTTATTTTAATATTTTTATCAATATTCATAAATAAATATCTCTATTTTTCATTTATTTTGGAAACAAACATTATATTTGTTCTTTGAAGGCTATACGGATACCTATTGTCGATATAAATGTAAGAAGATCGACGCTATTATTAAGAGAATGACGTATTTTTTTACTAAACACTAAATCCTTAAAGCTCTGACTTAATTTATGCAAAAGAAGCTCAACTAATATTTAACAGAAAGCTATAGAGGGTAATTTGAAAAAACATGTGTTCACTCGTCGTCGAAGTAAATGAGAAGTGAAGTCGCCACGAAGCCGAGAGATCTCTAGATCTCGCTCTCGCGCTAGGATAAATTCGGTTGCTGTCGCTCAAACGCTACACACCACACGTAGCGCCATCTGTTATTGATCAGCGATAACATAACACCATTAGTTGGCAACATAGGGTGGGCTAGTTGTATTTTAGTTGCCATCGACGCTAATTTGTAACAACGCCTAATCCGACCCGCCTGACCCCATCACTCGCGCAAACGAATCCCTTCCGCCGGCCACCAACCGCGTCGTCCCTCACGCTACACACCCACGGCTCTCGCTCACTCACCGCGCTCGACGGCGAGCGCGAAGACCCGGGCCACACATCCGTCAAACCCATACCCGGTACCGTCGCGTACCGAGTAGATTCTTACTCTCCACTACACGGCGATCTTGAGCGTTCGTGCCATCAGGCGGCGCGCTCAAGTTGAGACGACAATTATTGTTTCGACCCTAACTACTCCGGAACGGTCGCCGGTGTCGTTAGTCGGCTAGGAGTCGAACCTTCTGTTCCTGCGCCTTCCACAAACAAACTCATTGCAAAGCTGAACATAGCCTGAACATCTGAGGCTTCAGCATAGGTCCGTCCAAAAGAAGAAAGAGATTTGTAACAACGCCTAACATTCAAACAGTACCAAATAGGCGTATGTTCCCGTTTCACTGTGAATACACCTTTAGATAGTTTGAGCGCCAACTCACGCAACTATAGGCACCTATAGAGATAGTATAGTTTATTGCACAACGAAACAGAATCGTGTTTTAGTATTTACGTTTTCACAATGTTTCGTTCATAAATCGAATAGTGATTGGTAAATTTCTAATCGATTTGAATAAAAATCGATAATACGAAATATAAGATAAGATCGAAAACTGAGACTGTAACTGTCTTGTTACATGACTTGGCTTTAGCCTAGACTAACGAAAAACTTGGGCTTTTGTCAGTTCGAGGAAAAATTGATATTACGAAACGAGTTCTAATTATGATTTAAGCAAAAATCGAGGTTGAACTCAGGTCTATAGAAAAACTAGGCATTCCCATAGTTTAGCAAATCAAATCAAAATTAAATTTATTCAAATATGACTTTTTAGAAAGCTCGTTGGAATCGTCCAAATTTTTTTTCCTCCCACCCATTCAAGACTAATTTTTTAGCTGATATAAAGAATGGGCGCAAAAAACTTATCAGCTTTATCAATAGTAATAACAACATTTTCAATAAATTACGTCGTTGCCGTACAACGTATATATGTGTTTACAATTTATACGGGAAATCAAATATTTATAGTTTAGAATGTAATGTCTTTAAAATAACACCAAACATAGGCATCATTTAAATAATCATTGACTTTGTAACAGCCCTTACTCATTACCGTTTTTTTAACATGTACCTTGAACTTATGAAAAGGCAATTCAGCTACTCAATCTTTACCCTTCAAAAGAAACTCATTAGAATCATATACAATTTGGAAGAAACAGACTCCTGTAAACCATACTTTCAAAACCACAGTATTCTAACATTGTCAAGCATATACATTCTAGAAATTTGTAAATTCGTCAGGAATCACCCAGAATATTTCTATAAAAGAGAAAACATACAAACTAGGTATACTTTAAGACATAAAAACAGATTAAACCTACCAACTTCACAGCTAAAAATGCACTCAACAAGCCCTTTGGTGACATCCATCAAAGTATATAACAAGCTACCACAATCAATTAGAAAAGAAGAAAAATATAACATATTTATTAAAAAACTTAAAACCTTTCTAATACAAAAAAGCTACTATAGTTTAAAAGAATATATGGATGAAATACTATAATTCGATTACCTACATACAAAGAATATATATTATATATGTGTTTTAAATTTCAACGTGTAAAATGGCAAATATTTCAATCCCTTAAAACCACCATCGTCCTCTCTTCTAAATAGGTATGAACTGTTTTATTATGCTGTGCCCGACAGGGTCCTAAATTGTTACCTACATAATTTTAAGTTTTCACCACCTATACAAAACATTGTGGAATGCAATAAACTATTGAGTATTGAGTACTATGTAGAATCTTGTTATAAAAATTTATAAATTAACCATAAACGAAGCTCGAGTTTTTTTTTTTTTGTAGCCTGTACGTTGGAACGACAATTTCATTTTTACTTCTTGAGTTTAAATTATGAAATTTTTATCAAATGTGTTACAATTTTTATACACATTATCAAATTGTCATAAATATACTGGCCCGCTAAAGTCATTATATTAATTACTTTACATAATGACTTTAGCGGGTAGTAGTATGCCATAGGAGTAAGCCAGAGGATACCTCTGGTTTAAGTTAAATTTATTAAATGAATGTCGTATTTGACAGTTGGCTAAACTTAAGTTGAGTTTCTCCACAATATTAATGCAGACAATGTCTGACTTTGCTTTTAAAATGCACATGCTTGACGATATTGACTTAGACGATTTGGATGATTTAGAAGCTGCGGAGTCGTCTTCTAGTCAACCAAATGCAATTTATGCATATTTCATACTAGCTGTACCCGCGAATTCGTCCGCGCGGAATTTAACAAAAAAGTTTATTAGTGTATTAAGTTTTTTTGGTTGTTTGCATTTTTATTTTAAGTGGCATGCGCGTGAGCTACGCGCGGTACTTTATTTTTCTGAAACAAAAGTAGCCTAAATTACTTCTTGTTGCATTAGCTACCTACCAAAAAATTTCGTCAAAATCGATCCAGCCATTTCAGAGATTTGCCGGAACAAACAGACAGATGACACTGAAATTTAATATTTATTTGTATAGATAATTTTTGTATTGTTTATTTGGATAAAAACTTTTTGTATTGTTTCTGTAACATGTGTCTAAAACGCTATAAAACAAGGCTATTAAAAGAATGCTGGAAAAAGAAATGAATAAGGGAATGATTTATTTAAATCGGAATGATTTAAAATCGCTTTGCGTAATGCAGTTGAGGCTATGTGTAGATCCGAGTTTAAGCCCCTGTCTTTATAGGTCTGGTTCAAACCACGGTCTATCGTGTTTCACAAAATAAGACGATAAGAGCTCAGAAATTACTGCATCGATTTTAATGAAAGTCGATAGAGGGATAGTTTTGGACTCAGAGAAGGATATAAGCAAATTTTGCCACGGGAATGTATATTTTTCTTGCGGCTAAATCTGGCCATGTTTTAATGCAATTTGGTATGGAACCCGGGAAAGGACTTCCACGGTCAAAAGATATATGAAGAGCGGGAAAATATATCATTCCGTATTCGATTTCGGAAAACAAGTCTGCTGCTACTGCACAAATTTTAATAAAATTTGCGTCAAACGATTTTCGCCTCAGTATTTACATAGCGTCCTGTCACTCGTAGTTTATCAATCCATAATCATTATTATGTTCGCGCGAAAACAAAATATTTTTACCAATTAGTGGATCAAAGTGACGGCAGAGGAAGATTGACTGCTTTCAGGTCAACAGGCGAAAGAGGCAAAAGTATTTTTCAGAGGTAAGCGTACCCTAGACGCTGTATAAATCAATTTGACAGTTTTTCACTACAGGGAAATATAACGATTTGGACCACAGTTAGTTGAAATGTCAGTATTTGAATGGAAAAGGCTTATGATATCGAGACGAGGAAATGCATATAGAGTTTAAGAAATAACATAATGAAACTATATTTATATCTGTATATATATAAATATTTGAATGAACTATACAAATAGGAAAGAATATCCAAACGTTCTATTTTTGAATCCAAAAACATGCAACGGCGAGCTCTGGCAATGTACAATTTTGCTGCAAACAATGAGTTTTTCAACCATTTGTGGCTTCAAACAGAAATGGGGGCGCAACATTTTTGTGTGCCGCTTTCACAGTACTATGTCTATGGTTTGATACGATTCATAATGGTGGCAACTAGTATGGTATGTGTCATCAAATTGCACAGTACCTGCTGGCTAAAAGTTTTAAATAAACAAAACCAGGTATTCTCTGGAGCTAGCTGTTACTCCGGTGCTATACAGTGGGGCTCCGAAATCAGCGTGGCGATCGATTTCATGACATATCGACATCGATTTTGTTCTGAAGGAATTAGAACACGATTGCTGCAACACCCATCCTACTTGTGTATGTCGCAGCCTAACTCTTACATTAAAAGCTTTTCTCCTGGACATACCAGCATCAGATGATGTTTTGGCATGAATCGAGTATCCAGATTATATGTGTTGCTTACTAAGACATCCTTTATTTTTTTTATCTTATTATTTTTTAATAAGGTTCACAAACACATTTAACGTTAATAACTGCATTAGTCGAAGACTGTGTCGTAGTTATAAGCGCCCACTTCAAATAACTTCTTAACAAAATAAAACATCATACAAACTAATTTTTATGTTCATTATGTTTGTGTGTATTTTAGTGTGTGTGGGTGTTTCATTATTTTATTTAATAAGGGACTCAATATTATCATATTCCTGGTCAAGAAGCAATTTCTTCAGGATACATTAACATTCATTGAGGAACAACTTTAATATTGTTGTAATTAATTGTCTTTATTTAATACTCTTTGTTTTCCTATTTTTTTTTATTTGATTATTTACTAATACGTACTTCATGCTAGAGCCTTACATAAATAAAATATTTCTTACACTTACACCAAATAGCGTTATATACCACGATTTATATATATATATATATATATATATATATATATATATATATATATATATATATATATATATATATATATATATGTTTTTCAAATTACCCTCTATATCATTCTATTAAATATTAGTTGAGCTTCTCTTACACAAATAAAGTCACAGCTTTAAGGTTTTAGTGTTTAGTAAAAAATCACGTCATTCTCTTAATAATAGCGTGGATCTTCTTACATATGTATCGACAATATACAATGCCCCTACCTGGACTGAACCCGGGACCTCTGAGATGGCGATTCCTTGAAACCGGTGTACCAACCACTCGACAATGGAGCTCGTCGAAATTTTTCATTCATCTTTAGCGAAGAGCAGTACTGTTTCTATACTTCAATATTAACTGGACTTGAAAATTATATTGTACAAATTGTACCTGAAAGTTTGTGAATTCGAATACTTAGTTTTCGTGGCCACAACCAACGGGCCTAATAAAGTGGGTCGAGCAAACATTTCCCGGGTAAAACTACGCTTTTTAACTAGTATTTTTAGTTGCTTTTATACAAGCACTGTCTCGTCCGGATCCGGGGATACCGATTTTTCCACCTGCCTTTTTCATTTCTTTCACACTTAGTGTAAATACTGAGATCTCCGCATCGCTTTCATTTTTTCTTTTTTTTTGTTGTGCAATTTCGGATAGCTGTAGAAGGGATCAGCTTATATTTTTTTTTTTTTTTTTTTTTTTTTTTTTTTTAATCATAGAATCTACAGCTCGTTGGGATTATAAATTACCACTTACAACAGACTTAAAGCCAGTTACAGATTCTCACTTTGTACGTGTGACTGTTATGTCGTGATATGGTTCCATATTAAAATCATATTTACTGTTTTATTGACATCAACATGTTTTTAAATCAAATCAAATTCAAAATTGACTTTATTCAAATATGACTTTATAGAAAGCTCTTTTGAATCGCCAAAATTTTTTTTCCTACCACCCATTCAGAACGTATTTTTTAGCTGATGAGAAGAATAGGCGCAAGAAACTTATCAGCTTTATCAAAAGTAATAAGTAAGTAATTATGTCGTTATCATACAATGTATACAGGGCGTAGTGTTGCCCAAATGCAAGAACAAGACGAGACTTAGCCAGTCTTGGTCTTGGTCTTGCGCCAATACACCTGGTCTTGGTCTTGGTCTTGGTCTTGCGCTCCCAGTCTTGGTCTTGGTCTTGGTCTTGCAGCAAGAGTCTTGCAAGTCTTGCAAGTCTTGCAATTACCTATTAGTCTATTACTATTTATTAAAGTTTACTTTAAATCTTAGAAAAACGTATTAGAATTGGAACATTGTGAGCTTGAATTAACATAGCCGTAGTAAAGATCAAGCAGATTAATAAATAACTGAAGATTTGATAAGAAATTCGAAAAATCAACTGACCTATATGTCGTTTTCCATGGAAGTAACTGTTTCTTAATAAACATTTATGATTTATAAGCTTACATTTGCTAAAACATGTAAAAAAAACAAATTAATTACAATAACTTGACTGTATTTTAAAGAACAATACTTATCTGTCTAGAAAGAGATTGAACCCTCAACGTATAAGAAATTTAATAAAAGAGTTTTACGATTTATCATTTATTTGAATAAAAAATAAAATACAACACAAATCAACAGCTTTATCATTAGGTTATGAAACTTTACATAATTTTTTTTGACCAAGAATTAATACAAAGTAACCATCTGGCTGACTCATCACTTAACCTATTTCTATGTTTTCTAATTACTAATGATGCTTTAGAAAATAACCTCTCAGCAGGTACTGAAGTTGCAGGTATTGAGAGAAAATCACGGGCCATTTTCGATAAAATCGGATACTCTGTCTCATGCGTCCTCCACCAATCTAAAATGTCTTCTGAGCTGGCAGTTCTTGGTTTTCTCAGGTACTCCTCCAACTCGTCTATCACTAAGTCTTGAAGACAAGATCCAGATGACGTCGAGGGACATTCATAGAGTTTATCAAAGTCTATTACGTCTTCATCTTCATCACATACTTTATTTTCTTTTTCTGGTAATTCCAGAGATTTGTTCAGTGAGTGTAGACTTTTATATTCTTCATAAAGTTCATTGAACTTGCGCAGACTTTCTGTTTTAAGTTGCTTCCCCCACATTGTCAGGTCAAAAGTCTGAGCCTTATGCCTTGGGTCTAAAATTTTTATTCGCTATGTTTATGGTATTAGTCGTAATGCGCATAGGTCCAGTTTTTCATATTCTTTGATACAGTTTTTTTGCGTCTCATAGAATTCCTAAGCGTACTTACCTATACACCGAACTGTTACACCTAACTACTCAGTGAAATAGCGCTAAGTCCTAGCTGCAAGACGCAAGAGTCTTGCAGGCTATGTCTTGTTCTTGCTCAAGTCTTGCACGGTCAGTCTTGGTCTTGGTCTTGCTAAAAATACGCGGTCTTGTTCTTGGTCTTGGTCTTGCAAAAACGCAAGAACAAGACCAAGACTGCAAGACCAAGACTGAATTTGGGCAACACTAACAGGGCGTCCCACGGCCATGCCACACGGAGGGAAAGTATATTAAATATTGAACGTAGGATAGTTTACTAAAAGAAGACATCGTTTTATTTTTAATAATAAGTAGAACTGCATTCACAGATTTTTTGAAAATCGCCTACCTTAACCGGGAATCGAACCCGCCAAATGTGATAGAATAATTACATGTATTTTATAATAGCGTTTGAAAGGGCTACTCATAAGCATTATTTTTTCCTAAATAACCTAGCATATTAAATGAAACTAAGATCATAAAGTTTATCATTTTATTTAAATGTTGTTCAGGGGAATTTCCTCTGACTTGGCCATGCTTCTAACAATGAACATTATCATTTCAAAGACCTACCCACTTGAGATATGAGATTTCCGTGGTGTGAGTACATAATAAACAATTTATACGGGAAAACAAATATTTACATTTTAAATTGTATCCTCAAATCAAAACCAAGCATTGGCATCATTTAAATTGTCATTGGCTTTGTAATAGTCCTTACTCATTAGCGTCTTTTTAACATGTACCTTTATAAGACACAGGGGCTATCGCACTAATAAATCGCAACCGAAACGCAACCGAACGGTTCGGCTTAACCAATCCGAACGCCACAATGTCACGTCATCGAAAAGATGACGTGATATTCTAGCTCTCGGATTGGTTGAGTGGAACGATTTGGTTTCGTTTCAGCTGCGATTTGTTAGTGCGATTGCCCCCATAATGAAAGTGTGCGTGGAGTGTATCAACTGGATCTAATCTGCATTTATACAATGAGAAATGCAGCTAAAGACTATACCCAGTTAGATGCACAGAATCTATTGTCATTACTGGTCAAAACGTTTGTGGACTTTTGCATTTCGATTTTGGTGGTAATGAAAAACGGGCTACGGAAGAAACTCCGGTCACTTGCCTTCTTAAAGTCTCCTAATTGATCTGTGTGGACGCTTGCATTATCCTTACTAATATTATAAATCGGAAAGTGTTAGGGTCTTAACTACTGGACGTTAAATAAAGTGTGGACTGTATAATATATACATAGGTATAATTATTTTTTGGTACAAGTAATAAATTTCGTGTCCGCGAGATATGACCGGTGCACGGGAAGCTCGATAGCTGAGTGCCGGCCGACCGGCCGGTTTCCATGTCCTCAGCCCGTCCTTGCGCGAGCGCCGCCTCCTCCGATGATCGCCGACAGCCGCCGACGAACGAAGGCGCCTGCGCGCCAACAGAAAGTCAGTTTGTTTGTTTGTTCCGCTTTCACGCTGTAACTACTGAACCAATTGCTTTAAAATTTTGCAGACTTAAAGATAAAAATCCGGATCAAATAATAGGGTACTTTTTATCCCGGAAAAATTATCAGATCCTACGGGATGCGCAATAAAGGCTTCGCTCAAAAACTACTGCACAGATTTTCGTGCGGTTTTCATCAATAGATAGAGTGATTCTTGAGCAAGGTTTTGCGGTATTTTTTGTTTCGGAAAAAACGGATAGTCCCACGGTAAGTGCCATAAACCAACTTCCGCGCATATGTAGCCGTGGGCAAATGCTAGGACCCTTAACCCTCTATAGACCCAATCCCGAAATCCACGCGAGCGAAGCCGCGGGAGAAAGCTAGTATTGTATAATGTAAGCCTTCTTCTTCTGAAGACTTTGTTTATCACTAATTGGTGCCCGCGACTTCCTCTGCGCAGGATTAGTTTTTGCCTATATGATATTCTGATGTTTAAGCTATATTACTGTAATTTTTTTATAAAAATCAATTCAGTAGTTTTTAAGTGATTGAGTTACAAACATGCATCCATACTTATAAAACTTTCACATTTATTAGTAGGGATAAAGCTATAAATATAATAATAGATACTAAGCTAAATTATGACTAAACTATATAAAAAAATCCCATCACCATCTAAAATCCCTTCTTTATGTTCCTTCGTGTAATACAAACTTCTTATCCTCTTCATTCATGGCTCATTCGGTTAGACTTTGGGACTCAGTTCCACCTAGTACACGGGACTGCCTAACTATATCTTCATTCAAGCTGCGTTTAAGGGAGTACTATCTATCGAGGCGTTAATTGTGGAATTAGTTATTGATAAGTCTATGGGTTTATATTCTTATTTGTTTATGTTATTGTGTATATTGGTATATTGGCATATATGTATAGATATATTATTAGTTTTGTTTTTTTCGTTATTTTATCTGTAATACACGCATTATTTAGATTACCATGCAAGTTCTCCTCTCGCAGGTCTGCTGGAGGAAATTTCATTTATGAAAAAAGCAGTACCTATGTACATTAATGGTATTTTTAATGATGTTTTACATGTATGTGGGAAACGTAACGCAAGTGTGTGAGAGAGACGATTGTATGTGTGAGAAAGGGATGGATGATAAGGAAGTGTGGAGAGGGATTTTTGACAGGAGGTTAGATATAAGATGGCGCTAAGTGAAATAAGATCGTACGCAGTAATTGGTTGTGGTTTTTATTAAAATAATATTTCAAGAAGTTAAGTTTCTTTTTCTTGACGTTATATCCCACAAATTTTGGGGGCTCGTCCGGGATAGCAAGAAAAAGAAAGGAAAAAAGACGCGAAGAAAGAAAGTAAGACGACGTGACCGCGTGGGGACCGGCATTGCATTATAACCTAAGACGAAGACGTGGTTTTAATCGCGAGGTCGTGACGAAGGTCAGAAGCATCAGAAACGACGAAAAGACGCATAATACGACGGCAAGGGCGGACACAACCAAAAAAGTTAACGGTTAGCGGCGTGGTGAGTTGGCTTGCGACGACATTTTACCACAATGTAAATTTTAGAATTGCTAGAAGAAGAGGAACGTAGACAATATGACAACAACAGAGAAGAACTTCGCTTAAAG